>QLNU02000510.1:17410-31680 GCA_006491805.2 Dysdera silvatica | reverse complement strand
ACCAATTTCCCCAGCAGTTTTAATTATTGTCTTAATGTTTTCATTTGCTTCTGAGATGTCAACTTCTTCAATAAGTCCTTCCAGTGCAGAAAAGCGATTTTTTAATTCCAACTTGAATGCCTCGGTATTTTCTTTTAATTTCTTTAAATCCATCCTCTTACATATTTGTTTCCTAATGAGCTTCCTGTCTTTCTAATTTAATGTTTAAGTGCATTTTACATCTCACAATTCGATGATCACGATGATGATCGAGTATTAAATCTGTTCAGTACGTTGCAATCTTCCATAATTGATTTCTTGTTCGCCAGCATATAGTCAATTTCGCTGGTTCCGCCATTGGGTTGTTTCCATGTCCATTTTCTTTGCGGGTTTCTTCTTAAAATCATTGTTCTTATATATACATTCTTCTTATATAGATATAGCAAATTTCACGAAGTATGGAAAATACAATACAATTTGCATTTCCACGTGACGGGTCTCCAGTAAAATTTATGAAATTTAACCTGCTGAAGACCTTATTAATCCGCTGACGCACAAACTCTGTTTAATAAATATATAATTAAATTCTTTTTAAACTATATCATTAATAACTTCAAGATTATTTGGTAATTCATTCCAAAGCTTTATTCCTGTGTATTCAATTCTCCAAATATATTCTGCTATTTCCAAGCTATGATACCAACCACGAATAGATCAAATCATTATTTCCACCCTGAGTTGCATTGGACAGAAAAGATATCGCACAGGCACATGTGCACAGACCCTTTAACCCTAAACATGTATATTTTAAAGTCCCAATGCAGGTCAGCGATAAATTTTGAATAATGAATTACATACTCTTTCCTCATGGGAAGTAATATTTATGCAATGGATCATGCAATTAGTGAATGAATAGCAAAAATCCACAAAATATCATTGGGCAGTTGTCAATATGATCATTATTCTGAAACGAAGAATCTGACTTACTATCATGACTTTCTTTCAAAAGTACAAAAAACGTAAAAACAAATTTGTTAAATATCAATAAATTCAAAAATCAATGCTAACGAACAAATGTACGAATTATATTTATGATGCATTCAATGATAATATCCTGCATTAATTTCGTCCATGATCTAATAAGTTATTTGATTGGTTTTAGTTTTATATTATGGTTGAAGGTAAAATATTATGTTACATGTTTTTTTAGTTTACTTCATCATTTTGAACTATCATCGAACTCTAGTTTACTATGTTATCATTAATACATATTTTTTCTGTATTGTTCATAAAAGATTATACATATTTATATTGTCGATCTGATTTTTCTTGGAAATTTCGATGTGAGAATTAGAGATGATTCCCCACAATGGACCTTGTTCACCAGAACTCAACTTGGGTTCTTCCACCACATCTCGTTAAGAGCTCTGATCCCCAAATGGAGATTCCATCTCTTCTTTATTTCCTCATCTCTTGGAATCTATGTCCCTCCCTCTCGTGGAAACACAGTGCCGCTTGCTCGGCCAACATTTCCAGATTATTTATTACTTCTTGCATACAAAACAACAACAACAAAAAATTCAATAATTGTCAATATTAGTAAGAGTTTTAAAAACTAACTTTATAATAAAAACGTTGCAAGTCGTCCTTTCAAACCATTCCCTTTTTGAAGGTATGGTATGGTTACTTATACTTTTTGGTATGGTTATAAAATAAACTTGGGCTGAACCTTCAGTTTGAAATCTTCTTTTCGTGGCGAGGTAATTCAAAATTTATGGGAATCACAAGCAGCTTTAAAGGTCATATTATGCGGCGTTATGGAAAATACTGTTTTGATGTCTAATGCAGGCTTGGAACCCCTGATCTCTCCCTTTCCTGAAACATCATTCTATTTTCCCATTTATTCGCCTTCTTCAATATTCTGACTAAAAAAATTCTTTGAAAAGAAAACGACCTTCATTTTTTTTAATTTCAGAAGTACTCTTATACATTCCGTATTTTAAATTTAAAATCAGAATTAATTACAAAATAGGAGTTCCTGACAAAGTCTTTTTTCTGTATATTATAATCTTCGTTACATATTTTATGTAAAATATCTCGTTTTTAATAAGGCAAGGTATTGAACGAGTGAGTGACTATTTAATTTTTGTTAATTGCTTTTTTCCCCGTAGGGGGTTTAATCTGAAATGAAAATTCCTTTTTTAATAAGTTGGGGAAAATGTCGCTTATTTTCTAAAGAGATGTTAAGAGGGGAAGGAGGACAATCTTCGAATTTCCAGTCAAACGCCTTGCCAAATAAATTGCTGCAAGTGCTGAGCAAGGGCTTTATAGCAGAGCATTACGCCAAGACTCCATTTTAATAACAGGTGTTTAATAAGTTTTCATAAGGATTTGTTAACGATTTTAGTAAGTGAATGAGATATTTTCTGTGTTCGCATTTAACTAAAGGCAATTTTGCACAAACTACCTTTTCACCTCAAGAAAGGGTAAATGGATTTATGAACCCACAGAAATTAATCAAATCCATTTCATTAAACCGGAGTTTCCAGAAAATTCTAGAAACATTGTTGCAATCGTTGTTTAAGAAGAAACGGTTTAATTAATATTCTCTTGCTTTAAAGAACATTGTTTTCGAACAACGACGAAGATCGTTATTGCAATTAACAAGCGTAAATTCAAACAACTCCATTAAAATTTAATAACGGCGTCCATGCATTGCATTAATTGAATAAAATAAAACGCAATCAACGCACTGAAATTACAGCAGAAAAAAATATTAAAGAAAGAGTTGGAACAACTACTATATAATTAATTTGTGGCATAAAAATTGTTAATAATTTATTTGATTATTTAATAACTACAGTTCTCGAAATAAATATCGCCTTCGATATTTTTTACATATGTAAAGAGAATTTAAGGTGAATACCTGTGTTATTTACTCCACTGATCTATGTAAACTATGAATTCACTCATTGATGTTTGGAAAAGCATTCTGCGCATGTGTGATAAATTTTATCAATGAAATCTGACTTTAAAAAGCTAAACAATTATGGTCCGTCTCAGATAAACGTTTATCGGTCATTCATTGGTTGAAGCTGATTTTTTTCATTTATACTAACAAAAAGACTTAACAAAATAAGTGACTTAGTGTGTTAGGCTAATGAAAATATATATATGTCGTTCAGCTCTCGACTTTCTGTCATCGAATCCAGGGAAATTGACGTCTTGCGAGCGCAAACTAATATGAATCCTACAGATATTTCCCGAAATATCAATAGGAACTCAAAAGTTGTAAGAAATAACCTTAAAGATATAGCTAGATAAGGAAAACAGAAGAGTACCGGCAGACCATGCAAAGTCATAAATATGGCAATTCGCCTTTTGAGGCGGAAAGCATCAAACAGACAGAATTGTAGCAGCACCGCAATTGCGAAACGATTTGAATTTGCCAAGTACTGTTCGACGAGCACAACAGTTGCTGAATTAATTAATCATGATTTCGTTCAAGAAAATTGCAAAGGAAGCCAATGCTTTTATCACTCCACAAAACCAGCCAAAAAAAAATTGCTCATAACCATATGAGTTGGATCTCTGAGTGGCAGAAAGTTGTTTTCTTCTCCGACGAGAAAAATTTAATCTGTATGAGCCAGCTAGTATACACAGTTCTCGGAAAGATGAGATGACAGCAGAATTAAAGAGAAGGAATTCGAAAAAATCTCCAAATATCGTGACCTTGCAATAGAAATTAATAAACTCTTGAAAAAACAAGTTACAGTCATCCCGATTGTGATATGTGCACTGGGGGTCATCACACCTGATTTAAAAAACTTCCTAGAAAATCTGGATATTATTGATATAACGACAACAGACCTACTAAAAAATTCCTTACTGGGCACCGCCTATATATTAAGAAGGTATATGGACAGTTCTCAGGTTTCTGGGTGAGACTTGATTCGAACCAAGAGCTCTAGATCAAGAAGATAGTGCTTATCTCCTTGGTGCTGCGTAATACAACAGTGCATAACGGACATATAATAATAATACAAAATACATTCAGAACATAATACATAAGACAAATCGGTGAAAGAAAAATAGATGTTTATCATCGACATTGCAATACCAGGTGACGGCAGAATTAAAGAGAAGGAATTTGGAAAAATCTTCAAATATCGTGACCTTCGAATTGAAATTTACTCTGGAAAAAACAAGTAACAGTCATCTCGATTGTGATAGGTGCAATGGGGGCCATCACGCCTAATTTAAAGAACATCCTAGAAAAACTGGACATTACTGACATAACGACAACAGACCTACAAAAAACCGCCTTACTGGGCACCGCTTACATTTTAAGAAGATATATGGACAGTTCTTAGGTCTCTGGGTGAGGCTTGAACTGATCCAAGAACTCCAGATCAAGAGAATAGCGATTATCTCCTTGACGCTGTGTAATACAACTGTGCACAACGTGCATAATAATAATAATAATAATATAAGCATTGCCTCTCAACGTAGAATAAAAATCATAAAAATATCACTACCCCTCCAAGTTTCCCTAAATTAAAGTCTAAAGGTTAAACACAAATTTACGAAATCACGGAATTTAAACGTTGATGTTCAACATTTAGAAAGTAAAATTTTTGCGTAAAGATAATTTCGGTCTCGCACTTGAGAGATGCAAATTTCAAAACGCAGAAGTGGATTCGAATTCATTTTGTTCAGATATTTTGAAACATCGTCGGAAACAGCCAGACGACAGAAATTAAAGAAGGCGTTATTGACATTTAAAAGGGTAGTTTCAATTTTTGGCAATTCAAGACATTCGCAATCAGTTTTGCATAAAAATCCGTCAGCTCTAACGAGAGAAGCTGAAGATGAGAGTTCATGTTTCACGGCCCTGCAAGCAGAACATCTTTCTAAGGATAAGGAAACTAATTAAAGCCAGAACGAACCGATGCCGCGAATTTCGAAGGAGTGAGGCCTCATCCTCTTACTCCTAAAAAAACTCCAATTAGTGAAAAGGCATTCGTTATTTTTAATTGGAAGGTCTTTGGAAATTTTCCGTTCCGAATTTCTCCAGGACCGAGATCTAAAAGGTATAATAAAAAATACATTCCATTTTAATTGACTTAACGTTTTGAAAGATTGTGCAACTCAAATAATACATTCCATCTGGTTTTTTTGTTTGTTTTTTTTGCAAATTTTTCTTACCATACGAATATTTTTGGAGATGCGAATGAAATGATATAACTAGAAGGTAACTTTAACTAAAAGATTTAATTAAAAGGTTTGTGAAAAAATACGTTTTGTATACTCCGAAAGAGAAAGTTCTTTATACTATTATCCAAAATCCCGTGTCTTATTCAATGAAGTTTTCAAAAATTCAAAAGAATCTCTCAGAAGGATTTTCACCACCGATAAATTTGAAGGAATGGTGAAGGAAAAAACGGTTATATTTGTCACGAACGATTTGACAAACTCTAACATCCCGCAGTTATGCTCAAGAAAAATAAAATTTTCCAGCCATCAGTCAAAAAATAAACTTTTCCAAAGCCCTGGTTCCCGTAAGGGAGTTTCAGGTTTTGGGAAAGTCTGAAAAGATTTAGATTCTGTTTTCATTTGGGATTTCTTGACACGTATTTTTGAAAAGACGTAGTAGTGATTCGCGTTTTATAATTTTTTATATTATTTAAATTGCTTAATTAAAATACCAATTTCCCTTATTACTTACATAAAATCGAATGAAAAAAGATATTAAGGAACTATGAACTCTTTTCAGTGCCTTTTATAAAAGATATTCATATACAAATAATAAGTTTGCGTCAAATATTCATATTTAAATATATATATATAAATTTATAGCTCTTCCAATAGTTTTTGCATGAAATGTATATCTATGTAGACCTGATACTTCAATAATAATACTTTTTATTCTTCTTTTGTACGGTTGTTGCGACATTACATGACCACACAAAGAACGGATCCAAGCAAATACCTGAATGGCATAACATGCTTGGGACCCAAACTGATTAAAAATAAACAAGAAAGCTCACAAGTAATATATTCAACCACCAGGCTATTTCCACATATTTCATCACCCCACACTCCCTCCCAGTACACTCATTGTGTAATTTATTTAATAATTATCCCTATATTATTTGACACTATTAAGTAATGAGTTTTTTTACAGTATTATTTAACTTCTTAAACTCATCTAGCATTTCATTTCAACATTCATGTCCTATGTAATCTATGTAATTCTATGTAATCTATGTAATCTTCACATTTCTGTTCTTATTTTTAGAAGTATTATTGTTTCGACATCTACTCCTATCTCTTTTATTTTATTTTATTCTTATAAGATCTGTGTATCTAGTTTCCCTCATCTTTTCGTATATTTTAATAAATATAAAATGCTTATGAATCTGTTCAATTTGCAATATATTAAAGTTCATTAAAAAAATTTGTCTAACCTATTAATTAGTTTAATTAATTTATTTTTTCGAGTTTTTATTATATTTTTGTTAACATCGACCCTATTTCACCTTTTTTTTTTTTTTTTTTTGCTTACACTTCTGGCATTTATATGTGTAATTTTTTATTTATTAAAATCACAATATTTTCCAGGTTTCTCTCTTTCGTATTTTTAGTTTTTTAATCCTTTAACATAAAATTTACAGTATTACCAGTACGCAAACAGTAGGCATTATTAAATTTACACAAATTTTCTACTTTATTCAAATCTTCAATATAATTTGTACCATTATTATCACACATTATTATCTTTCGTATCATTGGCAACATACGCATTTACATTCTCATCTCTTTTATTTGTAAAATAATCAACTTCAAATTTTACATTTTTCTTAACAATTCTAGTTTTTACACTAGCACCCTCAACTATATACATCTTGGAGTTTTTAATTATTTTTTTTTCTATATCATCAACCTTAGCTTTTCCAATTCTGGATCTTCCTTAGCTTCTTTCTGGATTCTTCCTTAGCTTTTCCAATTCGCGTTAACACCCTTAACATAGGATTTACATTTGCGTTCACATAGTGACAAAACTTTCCGTCGTTTAATCCATCTTTCTTATCCAACAGTCTATTAAAAATATATATGGCTTTGTGTGATCTATTAATTAGTTCATTACGTCCATGTAAACTCCTTTTGAAACCACTTTATTTTTCAAAACATTGAAAAACAGAAGGCACTGAAGAGAGTTCAAAAACTTGATATATGTACATCTTTCCCTTTCAAATATAACAAAAACTTCTTTAAATATAAATTTTGCATGCATAAATCTTGCAAGGCTTGATATGAAAATCAGCGATTTGCGAGGCTTGATATGAAAATCAGCGATTTGCAAGGCTTGATATGAAAATCAGCGATTTGCAAGGCTTGATATGAAAATCAGCGATTTGCAAGGCTTGATATGAAAATTAGCGAAATGCAAAGCTTAATAGGAAAATCAACGATACACAGAAAACTGATTTAATTTTATAAAACATTTCCACATGAGGGTATAGATTGGATAAATCTGATTAAAGGACTGATATTTCTACGATCCATATTATTTCCCAGATAGGCATAATCTTAATAAGCATATTCCGATGACTCTAGAACAAGAAATAGTTAAATTTACTAGTTAGGTAAAAGGCTCAAATTATATAATGAAATAGGGGAAATGTTCTAAGAAGGAGAATAATTAAAAAATAACAGTACTTTGAAGGTGTTAAACAATGCTAAACTAAAATTTATTGCGAAGTCTTCAAAAATCTATTTCGGGTTAGAGAAGCATCGTTAAAATTAAAGTATCCCTACTTAGATGGTCCTTGAACTGGGGGATTTGGGGCTTCAGCTATAAATTTTAACCACTATAAAGACAATGAAATAACTGGTATAATTATCCTTCACACACAAAAAAAATTGCGTTACTTTTCTTCCATTTTTTTAGAGACCTGATAACAATAAGAGGCCCTTAGCAATACACATCTTAAACAAAGCCGTACACAACAGCTATTGTACATTTTTTTTTTTACAAAATTTCCCCCTTCGTCACCTAAAAAATCCGAGGCATTCAGACTAACTACAGTGAATACAAAATAATGGAAGGCTACAAGCATCCATTTAACAACAGAACTTCAAATGCAAATCTGGGTATTGAATTCGTGATCTTAAGACTTTGAAAACGGGTTCTCAACAAAGAGGAAATAGAAAAAAGCAGGAGAAATCCCACCATGATTCCGGAACCTAAAATTCACGGATAAGGAAGGGAGGAAGCGAGTGATTAAGGGCAACTAAGTCTAACAAGTTCTCTTCTTTTCCGGATATAATTCATTGGATGAACAAAAGTCTTTTCTTCTCAGACGGATTATCCTCGTCCTCCTTTTTATTCCTGTTTTTCTCTCCCCTGCTCTGTCTCGTCCTTTTATTTCCTGTTCTGCTTCCAGTTCTGGTAGACGTAGGATCTCATTGGTATTTCCGATTGAGAAGCTTTGTCAATGGGGCTCATCTCCAAATTGAAGCCTAGTTTGATGATAATCGAGTCCATTAATTTTACTATTGTAATCGTTGGAAGAGATCCAACGTGTTGCAGGTTTTGGAAGATTGAACTGGAAGAAAGTTTTTTCATTTTCAAATTTTGTGACCAGCCAGAAAGCGTTAGTCGGGATATATTTCCTTGCGGAAAGTCCAAGAACTTCCTGTCGGCAAAGTCCAGAATATTGAATTTGGTATTTAATATAGAAATTTAATTACTTAATAAATCTAGTTAATTAATTAACTAACACGTTGTTCCCGTGCATTAGGCGGCAAACCAGTTAATTTTAGGAACGTCAGATTTTAGAAATTGACCAACTAATCATACCTGGTGCGCCAGATAATGTTCAGGAATTATCATCTTTCTATTTCGGCTACCGCACAGTAAATACGCATATAAAGGTACGTAGTCGGTAGTTTAGAAACTATAAAAATGATTCGAGTTTGCGACGTCGTATAATGTGGGGGTTTCCTTGTATGAGTGAAACCACACTTTATCCAGCATGCCGCCTAATTCATGGAGATACATTTAATTTAGTAATTTAATATTTGTGTGGAATATATTATACAGAAGAAAAAGACGATTGTTAAGTAAATTAATAGCACAAAGTCTCACACCCCGTTAGAAGGTAAATGGTACGTTTTGATACAACGTTTTATACGTACGTTTTGATAATATATATATAAATTCTTGCTAGCAAGAGTTTCAAATTATTTTGATTTAATAAAATCTCTTTCTCTCTCTCTCTCTCTTCTCTCTCTCTTCTGTGTGCGCAGGTGTGTGTTTTCCATAATTACCTTAATGTGAGTTCAGAATATTTATAAACTAAATAGTAAATGCAATTTCAATTGTTTATTTTTAAAAACAATTTTGAAACAGAATTTTTGAAACAAACTACATAAAAATTTGGAATAATATTTCATTATTTGTCCTAACAAATTACTCAAATAATTTTTAGGATTTTTAATTTAACTGCCGGGCATTTATTTTTAATTTCAATTTCCTAATTTTTAATCTTTATTGTAGGGATTTGCGTAAAACCAACTTCAGCTATGACCTTAAATCATTAAAACGCTTTCAATTTTTAAGTATAAAACTTGCATCTGTTAATTTCCAAGTTTCTTACAAACGGAATATTAAATTGCTTTCATAAGTAAATGAAATCATATTAATATAAGCACTATTATTAATCTTGTTTAAATATACATTTTTATACTACATACCCCGCTTATATATTGTTTAAAATAAATATCCTGTTTATAAATCTACTCTTTACACTGTATACTTTAAGGTTTGTTGTTAACTATATATCTTGTTACAATATCCGATTCTATGAAGTCCTTAAAGCCAGTAACATCGCGAAAACATCCATTTTGTGATGAAAACGTTTATTTCGACGTTTTCATTATCGTGAACGTCATTAACGAATTAATGAATATATGAGTTAATGAATTAATGGCGGATTATTGAATGACATATTAACGGATTTACAACCTTGATACAAATTATTCAACATTCAAAAATGAGAGACGATTTTCTATACTTCCCCTTATCAACGAAGCTTACAACGAACATGTTCCAAATTTACAACGAATGCACTCCAAACCTACAGCGAACACATTGCAAATTTACAACAATGTACTTCCAATAAAATTTACAACGTAAGAATATCAGCCATCTACTACTTCTGACAATGTATTGGGGTAATGCAAAAGTTCCATCCCTTTTTATTCGGTCGCGTTCATTTTGCCAACGATCACTTCACCGACACGTTACTTCACCGACACCACTTCGCCGATAAGTCATTACGCCGACAGGGTCGTTTCACCGACTCGTCGTTTCGCCGACACGTTATTTCGCCGACAAGGTCATTTCGCCGACATGTCATTGCACCAACAAGGTCGTTTCGCCGACACGTTATTTCGCCGACAAGGTCATTTCGCCGACATGTCATTGCACCAACAAGGTCGTTTCGCCGACACATCATTATACCCACAGGGTCGGCTAGCTGATATATTGCATATAAATATTTTATTTAATGAAAAATCCCCATTTTCATATAAAATGTCATAATTGTACCCTGTGGCACAGTGTGCTCTCTTGAAATCGTGAATGGTTCTTTTATGACATGAATGTGATTCAGTTAAGTATTTATAATCCTTAATTACGAAAAACAGATCTTTATAAGTGAAGCATACTGGGAGTTACACAGCAAAATACGTACTTCCCCCATTAAGCTTTTTGCGCCTTTGTGCAAATTTTATTTTTGCTGCAATAATTTTTTATTAGGATCATAAACTACGGGTACAGTTAAGCAGTTAAAGATATCAGAGGCAAATTTGAGAAAAACATAAAATTTAGGTAATACTCAGTTGCATATCTTGACCTCAAAAGTGCGACATCTTCACTCATTCATCATGCCCCCACCTCGAATTAAAAAATCACTGTTCATACATACGTCACTATTTTCATCAATATGATGATATACATATGAAATGTTACTTTTTTTACTCGGAGAGAGGGCATGGTGAAAGATTGAAGATGGACGACTTTTGAATCCAAGCTACGTCATTTGGTAATACTATATGTGATTCAAATTTTTAGATATAATATATGTGATTCAAAAACAAATATCTGTCTAAATATTGAAAAAAAGTTGGAACTGGATGGAATAAAGTCAAGAAAATTAATATTCAATAAGTATAAATTGCAGCACTAAAAACAGTGTAGTAAATTGTCTGCCTAATGATGTGTCGGCGAAACGATCCTGTTGGCGTAATCACCTGTCGGTGAAGTGATTGTTGGCGAAATAAACAGGACCCATTTTTTTTTCGGGTGAAAAGGAAAAACGAATAAAAAAACTACACTATCTACATATTAACGTAATTGCCATCATTTAGTATGACTTGCAGATACGGTCCGTGTCGAGATTTAAGTGAAGCGAAGTGAAGCTAATCCAGAAAAATACATTAATATAAGATACATGGTCTCCAAGAAACCAGTTTTTACCTCATTCAGTAAATAAAAAAGAAATTTATGGTAACTTTGGATTTTGGTGAATTGGCTTCACGTCGCTTCGCTTAAATCTCGCCAAAAGCTGCCAATGATGATTTATTGCCATCTGCCTTGTTGATAGACGCCCGGAACGAGGTTGACTTTTACAGCTTCTGCCTCCGTCTCTGAATTTCCGGCATATACTATAGTCAACTATAATGAATCAAAGGCATATATAAATCAAAGGCATATATGAATCAACGGCATGTACTATAATCAACCGAGCTTCCCCGTACACTTAACATGTATTTCAGCATTCTAAGGCCCCTATCGAACTCATACAACAACCAATGCCTGATATACACATTAGTGCTCACTATTTTTAACCGTTTGAAATTTTTTACTAATGACAATTTTACAATTATGTTGTCTGTGCATGCCGTCTATCTACATATTTCATTGGCCGAAATTTCCAGCCATCACAGCGTCGTATACAATGACAAATCCATTCGTATACTTTGCATCTCTAAAAAAAGAGTTGAAATTTTGCACACACCCAACAAGAAATAAGAATATTAAATGAAATTTTTAAGTCAAATTCTGTTACTTTAAGGAAATTATTTTTTAAAGTTACTCAAGAGTCAAATGTCTTCTTGTTTCCCTTCGACGAAAACGGGTTTCTTCACGAACTTTTATCGAATTTCAAAACTAACGTTCTGACTGCACGGAAAAAAATTTTATGAGTTGCAAGATTCCGAAAACCTTTCGTTTATTGGAAAAATGCGATACTTATGTCAACAAATCCTGTTCTCCAAGTAACTTTTTCTTTTAAAAAAAATACAACTTTATTAATTTTATAAAAAAAATCCTTGATATCGGAAAAGAAATGAAGTTTTTTTAAAAAAAAAAAGTGAAGAAATCTTGTGATTAAAAGGCGATCTTTTTTATTTTTATATCCGAACTTTTAAAAAATTATCTCGGTTTTAACTAGAAGTTAGAACGATTAAAAGTATCTCTTGACGATCTGGCAAAAGTGAATGATTTATTCCAACTAAGTTCGTTTTTGTTTCAAATATTTAAGTACAAAAAATTAATAGGAATTTAAACTAGCATATTAAATGCTTTTTATTTTAATCAAGTAGTTTCCTTTCTGCAACGTTCTCTGCTAAACTAGCCATGTGTATAAAGTAACAATTATTAAAGTAACAATTTTTCATATTGGACAATATATGTTAAAGTACTCGTAAAGTAAAGAATGATTTTTTGGCGCCTGTTGAGACTCGAACCCACGATCTACGATTGTTAGACTACTTAACCGACAATCAAAGACGTCGTGGGTTATGATCCCATCAGCCGCCGAAAAGTCACTAGTTTCTTTACGAGTAATTTAACATCTACTGTTTCCACATCATCTGCTAATATAGAAAAAAATGTTGATTTAATAATATCAATTATAGTTCGTCCTATCGGACATTCTTTCTTCTTTGACGCTTTGCTTAAAAAGTAGTCACAGCACTGTCACATTAACAACCAACTTATTCATAGAAAGGCTTACATATATATGGCCTGCAAAAGGGTTGCTGGTATCTAACTGGAAGGAGACCCACACGCTGAACGTATGTGACGATGTGTGGAACCGGCCAGGCCAGTAACCTAGTGTCCTACCCCGCCTTCAAGTGGTGCAGGCTGAGCTTTCTATTTATGTGGCAAATTAATATTTGCTACACGGATAGAAAGGCGGAAGGGGAGGGCTAATTCACCAACCCGTTTAGCCAGCGTGGTGAAATTATGGCTAATTCCTCCATTATGTTGACACACCAGAAACCATGGCCCCTAGTCTCCAGGAGCTGGAGTGCTCCGGATCAAGGCAGCGGTCAGTGTGGCATAGAGAAGCAGGGGGTGCTAGAATCATAGGAGAAGCCCAGGCTGCCATTGTTATTGACCCATGGCTACGTTTAATGGACGCTCCTTGCGCTACAAGCAGAAACTTCAGAAATTGGAAGAAAGAACTAAGACAAATCAAATGGGACATTGTAGGACTCAGTGAAGTTAGAAGAAAAGGTGAAGAGTTGGTGGAACTGAGAAGCGGACATTTGTTTTACTATAGAGGAACGGAAACTGGAAGAACAAGTGGTGTTGGCTTCTTAATCAACAAAAGAATTAAAGACTGTCTTCTGGAAGTTGAAAGTACATCAGATCGAGCAGCGAGGCTTGTTGTTCAACTAACCCAGCGATACCAACTTCAAATAGTACAGGTATATGCACCAACATCAAGCCATACCGACGAAGAGGTTGAAGAATTTTATGAAGAAATCAAAGAGTTACACACCAAAGGGAAACAACATATCAAGCTCATCATGGGGGGATTTCAATGCAAGAATTGGACAACAGGGACAAGGAGAGACATCGGTTGGTAAATACGGATACGGGGAAAGGAATGAACGTGGCGATCAACTCATCGAATTTGCAGAAGCTGAAAATCTTAGCATCATGAATTCATTTTTTAAGAAGAAACCGCAAAGAAAATGGACATGGAAACACCCCAATGGAGGAACCAGCGAAATTGACTATATCTTGGCAAATAGGAAATCGATTATTGAAGATTGCAGCGTACTGAACAGATTTAATACTGGAAGAATCGAATGGTGAGATTTAAAATGCACTTAAATACTAAACTAGAAAGGCAGAAGCTCATTAGGAAACAAGTATGTAAGAGGGTGGATTTAATGAAATTAAAAGAAAATACCGAGGCATTCAA
>QLNU02000508.1:0-11734 GCA_006491805.2 Dysdera silvatica | reverse complement strand
TTTGCCTAGGGAATTAAATCTCTGCCTGGTGGTCTGAAAAAAAAAAGAAAAAACACTAGACACCTGCTGGAATCAACCCTGAATTATTAGGGTAGCCGATCAAATTATTAGTAGCCAATCTCATTGCCACTAAGCCAACACAAAGAAGGTGAATTTGATGAAATTGCTAAGATATGATATATTTAGTATTAGCTTTTCACAGATGGCTTCTTCATAACAACGGTGCTTAACCCAACTGGAAGGGGTATACAGGGTTATGCTTCAATTGTGAATGGAATTTTGGTTCGTAAACAGGCGTTACATGCAAATAACGTAGCAAAAGTTTTGTGTATATTTCATTTAGTTAGGTTAACCTTTTATTAACTGGCGAGAATTTAAAGTCTTCGCAGACTTACTGGTACATTTATGGAAAATTACTTACCTTAAAGCTAATGAGAATTGCTTATTAAAGTTACCTACTTTACATTTAATGAAAGTTACTTACTTTACATTTAATGAAAGTTACTTACTTTACAACTAATAAAATTACTTATCCTCTATTTACTCATAACATTTTGTGAACATCGAGCTATTGAAGTAATATGATTGTTATCTAATCATACATTTAAAAGCAGTTTCAAATTCTTTTAAAACTTTTTAAAAATTCAGCATATGAAAGGTTAATTGGGGCATTAGACTCCTATTTAACAAAGAGGCACGAAACCTACATACAAAACTTTAAACAAAGAAAACTAAGAGAGCTAAAATTTAAGCTCCCCCTGCAATAATATCGTAGTTTACATCTGTACTTCTCTCTTCCAACAATGAGCTTTTATTCCAGAATTTCTTTAATATATATATGCTTTACAATATTTAAGAATCAGGCAAAGGTATACGGTGGAAGTTTTTCCGTTTTCCAAAGGTGACACTTGTGGCGAAGAAGCGTCCCTGTTACCACGAAGATATTTACTATCAAAATTAACAGTTAAAATCCACGGTCGGATACGCAACAATGCATTTTATTTCATTTGTCCTTTTTATTTCACGAGCTTTCTAATAAGGATATTTTAGCTTGTACTAGTAGTGTTGTCATGGATACCAAATAAGGGAGTGTTGATTTATGCTTTTAGAACGCCGCTAATTTTTTGCTATTAAAATTTCGTAAACGTTAGCAGGAGTATTTTATTTATCTACATGACAGTAATACTTCATCAAATATTTTATGGCCGCCAGTGCCGGATTTATAAATGGGCACGTTAGGCTCTTGCCCAGGGCGCAAGAGGCTGCAGATTTTTTTTTTTTAATTGCAGAGTATTACCCGTAAAATTCCGTCGATCAGCTCTCCCCGAGAAGGCGCCCTCCACCATTATTTTCTAAATCTGAAAAATTGCGTGAAATAACCCCTGCCCCCACCCCCCAGGCTGGATCCATGCAGGAAGCATGCGCCCCCTGAGAATAATATATTTTCATTAAAAATGATTATTTTCAAGTAAAAAATAAAACTAAACTTACAAGTGAATTTTCAAGCTTTGCATCCGCCCTTGCCCCCTCCCCTAATATAAAAAAAAAATAAAAAAAATCGTTGTCAAAAACAAAATTTATTTATAAAAATATCGTTATTATATCTTATAATAATGCAGGTAGGCTAATCATAAATGTCGCCCCTTTACGATCCTCCGCGATTTTCCGCTGCATTTAAGGGGGCGAAACGACAGAATTTTATTTCTTTCTGCTAGTACGGCAGGAGAGGTGTCATGGGTGTAACTAGCTTCGAAGTCTAGGGGCTAACCCTTTTCTAGGGAATTGACCTATTTTCTAAGTGGGCTAAACCGTATACTTCGATGTTTAGAAGAAATTTTCTAGGGGGTTAGCCCCCTAGTTACGCCAACGGAGGGGGGGGCGCATCGTACCCCAAACCGGCCCTGATAGCCGATCGTCTATATATTAAATATGATATATATTATATATATTGGTTGACCCGTTTGAAGCATATGATGAACAATTATTGTCTCATGTTTCCTTCGAAATAAATGTTGCATTGAACTAAACAGACTGCTATGTTTCATCGCTCTTGCTGATGTTAATTGTTATTTAACGCCGCCGCCGATTCTTTGTCAACATGGATGGTCATCGCCTTGCATCACACTACGTATTGACTATGTGATTAATACCAAGCAGCTGACTTGAAGACGTTGGGACATTTGGTGAATAAAACCGTTGATTTTATTCGTGTTCCTTTTCGGCCACGCGTTTTGGTTGTTTGCGAGCCATCGCTCATGACTTTAGAATGAAACAATTTTTTTTTTTTTTCTGTCATGACGGAAGGTCGCGAAGTCGAAATGGTGGCGTTTCATGCACCTACTTTTTTGGAAAGACGACGCTGATCTCTGATTTTCAAAACTTGACTCACAACAACAACAACAACGTTTCATTTCGGTTTGTAAAACGCTTTTATTCCGATCGGATTCTTTCGAAAATTTCGGAATTTTTCGGAAAGATCGACTAGGTCTATGTGTAAGAACGTTGTCTAGACCGAAATGAAGCGCTTTAAACCTATTTGATTCTGTCGCAAAATTCCGAAATTTTCGTAAATATCCGATTGGTATAAAAATGTTTTTCGGACCGAAATGAAAAGCTTTCGACCTAGTTAATTTTTTCGAAAAATTTCAAAATTCGGGTTGGTGAATTAGCTTTTTCCTTCCGCCTGTCTCTTCGTGCAGAAAATATGAATTTGCCTCATAAATAGAAAGCCCGGGTCGCACCACTTGAAGGCGGGGTGGCACACTAGGTTGCTTACCCGGCCATTTCCACACATCAGTATATTATTGCTTAGCGTAGGTCTCCTTCCACCAGATACCAGGAACCCTTTTGCAGGCCATATATAGACATACAGTGAAACCTGTCTAAGACGGAAATTCACGGGATCGGAAAAATTCCGTAGTATGCAGGTTTCCGCTTTATGGAGGTTACATGCAAAATAAATACATACATAGTTAAATTCAGTGGTAAGAGATGACTGCATATGCTGTTTTTGTCTCATTTTGCGAACTTTATAATTAAATTTATTTCCCTCGTGATAGAAATATTTATTTTATCGCTGCATTTTATATTTATTAATTTTTGCAATATTTTGTGTTAATAGTTACGATCAATACAGTACAAATCTCCATAGTTACTGTACAAGTCTATTCCATACAAAAAGTTTATTATGTAAGCTTAAATTGTAACGATAAAGTATATAATCGCCCTCACTTCCCACTTTTCAATCATTCCATTTTATATCAGAATTAAAACGCTAAAAAAGGAAACATGCTGACGTATCAACAATTCTCAACCGTTGATATTCACTCACAATCGCAATTCTTTGATGCATTAACTGTATTACATAAAATTTTTGACGGTAATTTGCTTACAATTTTGTTTTACAAGTTTCAATTTCGCATATTGAACATTTCATCGTGTTCATTATTTTTGAACTGTTTAGTTGAAGACAAAGTTTTGTACGTACTGTAAATATACTAGGGCGCGCTGACGGATCCAAGGGGAACGATCACCCCCATTTTAAAGCCGGAATTATATCGGAGAATGAAAGTTCCAAACACTTGCTGTAAAGAGGACCGGAAACAAAACCGCTCCCCCCCAATTAAAGATTTCTGAATCCGCCTTTACATGGTAGGTATAACTGTACCCTAACATATTTTCTAGATGTCAAGAAAAATAGACTGATTCATGAACATTTCATCAGCCCTCAGAGTGATTGTTCATTGATGAAAAAAGAAAAATACAAGGATCATTCTTTGTTAGGTTCAAGAAAGTTCTTTTATTTGAATATGTGCGATCTTCAAGAACAAACTAACTCAAAAATAAGTATTTTTCAGAAGTATTTCCAATACAAATGTGAACTTAAGGTGCTTCTCTGGATATAACCTCACAGTGGATGACCATTTGTATATACTATACCTTGCTGAGAGTTTATCTATGAATTGAAAAAGTCGACATGAGTGACATTTCGTTCAGGCTAACAATGGACGTTTTTATTTAAGTAGGGGTGGTGGGCAAAATGGTGGTCGGATAAGGGCATTCTGTATCTATAAAGTGTAAAATGTCTTTTGTTCCTCCTCCCCAACTCTTTCCTTTTTCTGCGTAGAAAATTTTCTACCTACCAGCGATTTTCCGTTTTATGCAGGTTTTTCTCCTTGACGTGACTAAATAATGCGTTCCGTTTCCGCGTTAGACAGTTTCCGTTTTAACTAATGTTAAACGCCATTGATTTTTGAAGGGACAGCAAAAAAAATCCCTTTTGAGCAAGTTTCTGCCTTAAACAGGCTTCACTATATATATATGGCCTGCAAAAGGGTTGCTGGTATCTAACTGGAAGGAGACCCACACGCTGAACGTATGTGACGATGTGTGGAACCGGCCAGGCCAGTAACCTAGTGTCCTACCCCGCCTTCAAGTGGTGCAGGCTGAGCTTTCTATTTATGTGGCAAATTAATATTTGCTGCACGGATAGAAAGGCGGAAGGGGAGGGCTAATTCACCAACCCGTCTAGCCAGCGTGGTGAAATTATGGCTAATTCCTCCATTATGTTGACACACCAGAAACCATGGCCCCTAGTCTCCAGGTGCTGGAGTGCTCCTGATCAAGACAGCGGTCAGTGTGGCATGAAAGCAGGGGGTGCTAAGAATCACTGGAATGGCCCAGGCTGCCGTTTGTTATTGACCTTGGCAACGTATAATGGACGATCCCTTGCTTCTGAAGCAAAACTTCAGGAATTGGAAGAGGAACTAGACAAGATCAAATGGGACATTGTAGGACTCAGTGAAGTTAGAAGAAAAGGTGAAGAGTTGGTGGAACTGAAAAGCGGACATTTGTTTTATTATAGAGGAACGGAAACTGGAAGAACAAGTGGTGTTGGCTTCTTAATCAACAAAAGAATTAAAGACTGTCTTCTGGAAGTTGAAAGTACATCAGATCGAGCAGCGAGGCTTGTTGTTCAACTAACCCAGCGATACCAACTTCAAATAGTACAGGTATATGCACCAACATCAAGCCATACCGACGAAGAGGTTGAAGAATTTTATGAAGAAATCAAAGAGTTACACACCAAAGGGAAACAACATATCAAGCTCATCATGGGGGATTTCAATGCAAGAATTGGACAACAGGAACAAGGAGAGACATCGGTTGGTAAATACGGATATGGGGAAAGGAATGAACGTGGCGATCAACTCATCGAATTTGCAGAAGCTGAAAACCTTAGCATCATGAATTCATTTTTTAAGAAGAAACCGCAAAGAAAATGGACATGGAAACACCCCAATGGAGGAACCAGCGAAATTGACTATATCCTGGCAAACAAGAAATCAATTATTGAAGATTGCAGTGTACTGAACAGATTTAATACTGGAAGTGATCATCGAATGGTGAGATGTAAAGTGCACTTAAATACTAAATTAGAACGACAGAAGCTCATTAGGAAACAAGTAAGTAAGAGGGTGGATCTAATGAAACTGAAAGTAAATACCGAGGCATTCAAGTTGGAATTAAAAAATCGCTTTTCTGCACTGGAAGGACTTATTGATGAAAGTGATATCTCAGAAGCAAATGAAAACATTGTTAAGACAATAGTTGAAACTGCTGGGGAAATTGGTGGTGTAACCTGTAAAAAGCACAATAGCAAATTATCTGAGAAGACGAAACAGCTCATGAAAAGGCGAAGAGATATGAAGGTGGACAATCGAAATACCAGTTCCAGGATTGAGTACATAGAACTTTGTAAAACTCTGCGCAAAAGCATGAAAGAAGACATAAGAAAATTCAACTGTGAGCTAGTAAGGAAAGCCATTGAAAACAACAAGAGCCTTAGGGTTGTTAAAGGAAGTTTATCTGTTGGGAAGAAACACATCATTGCATTAAAAGGAGAGGATGGCACCGTAACAAGAAATAGGGAAGAAATACTTAGAAGAGTTGAAGAATTCTACAAAATATGAGAGTGCATGCTTGGAATAACTAGGAGAGATCGAAAAAGAAACACTTGGGTGAGAGAGCAAACTAGAGTAGAGGACATCATTGTTAAAGTAAAAGGACTGAAATGGCGATGGGCTGGGCATATTGCAAGAAGAACTGATCAACGATGGACAACAGAAATTCTGAACTGGATTCCAAGAGACCACCGAAGACCTAGAAAACGTCCTCAAACTAGATGGGTGGATGAAATAAGAAAACAGGTTGGGGTGACGTGGAAACGAATGGCCCAGGATAGACTTGTGTGGAAAGTATTTGGAGAGACCTTCATCCAGCAGTGGATAGATAATGGTTGAATATGATGACATATATATATATACAGGGTGGTCCTAAACTATATGTCAAAAATGTAAAGGCAGGTAGAGGGGACCTAAATAAGCAGATTTCGTATAGGATTGTGTGTGCGGTAATGCCGCCTTGAGCCGGTAGAGAGCGCTGATGACTGCGGCGTATAAAAGCGCTTCGCTAGCTGGATTCATCATTTCCCGCACGGATCTCGAGCAGCATGCATCGTTTCACCAATGCGGAGCTGGCCGACATGCATTTCATGTATGGGGCTGCACAAGGAAATGGATTAGCTGCTCAAAGGATGTACAGGGAGCGATTCCCGGATAGGAATCAGCTGGATCGTCGAACATTCGAGCGTCTGCATCGGGAGTTACGCACGAGTGGATCATTTTATGCTTCCAGGCGTGGAACTGGCTTTGGAAGATATCGCAGAACTCCTGCAGTGGAAGAAAGAATACTGAACACAGTAGAGGATAATCCTTCGACAAGCTCGAGAGCTGTAGGACGTGCGTTGGGTGTGAGCCATCAAAGTGTTTTAAACTGCTTGATTTAAGATTTAACCTGCTTGGATTTTTTCTTCTGGGGTCATATTAAAAGCCTGGTGTACGAGAGTCCCGTCACATCTGAAGAAGATCTTGTTGCCCGCTTGTCTGTTGCTGCTGGACATGTGATCGACATGCCTGACGTCTTTTCTAATGTACGCCGATCCATGCGCCGTCGCTGTGAATCTTGTATCGCTGTTGGTGGCCGCTCTTTCGAGCACCTCTTGTAAACTATTAATAAATTTTTGTTTTCTTTTGTCTTTACTTGTCTTTTCAGTTTCCTGTGATTCATTCATACTGCTTTACAAGCTAGCGCTTTAATGTGTCATTACCGCACACACATTCCTATACGAAATCTCCTTATTTAGGTCCCCTCTACCTGCCTTTACATTTTTGACATATAGTTTAGGACCACCCTGTATATAAACTCATGTTTGTAAAAATTGCAACACGATGAAGGAATCACGTGATTGTGCTGAAACTTTCAGGAAATACAAATTAGGGTATTCTATTCAAACGATTAGAATTTCAGAATCATCGCGCATGCGTGGGCTGAGCAGCGCCCTTTGAATTGGCGATGGATCCGTATAAATAGAGGGCTGTAGCGGGGCGTGTATGGTTATCTGTTAGTGGTAAACCTTACATGAGACATTACTATGCTTCTACGACGAAAGAGAGCGACATTTCAGCAAGTTACGGAGTTTGAACAGGGACAAATAATCGACCGTCGTGAAGGAGGGTTTTCGTATCATGCAATAGCAGCTCGTATACGGCGTAACAGCAGTAAAGTGATGCGAGTGTGGGAGCAGTGGGTTCAAGAAAACCAGACAACTCGGAAATCCGGGAGTTGACGCCGAAAGGTGACGTCAGCACGGAATAGTAGACACCTGGTCCGCATGGTGGTGAAGGACCGTTTTGCTTTATCTGAACAGTTCAGCAGAACGTTGGTGCATTGTTACAGGTTGTGTACTTTATCAATTCATCATAGCCTACTGCACTGTGGACTGCATGCAAGAGTTCCTTTATACAAGATTCCCCTGCCGCAAAACCATCGGTGCCTGCGGCTACAATGGGCTCATGGACATTGAGACTGGTGTGCTGATTGGCAACAAGTGGTGTTTTCTGATAGATCTCGCTTTAATTTAGGGTACAGTGATGGCCGCATCCGTGTTAGACGCTATAGCGGTGAACGCCACCTTCCGGAGGGCGTTATCCAATGTCACAGTGGACGATCCCCCAGGGTTATGGTTTGGGGTGCGATTGCGTATTATGGAGGATCTCAGCTGTTACGAATTGTGGGTAATCTTAACAGTAACCAGTACATCAATGAGGTTCTGGAGCCCGAAGTTGTTCTCTTCTTTCAAGGCATTCCCGGAGCTGTATTACAACTCGACAATGCCCGTCCACATATTGCCAGGAATGTTCAATACTTCTTTTCGCCACAACAGATACAGCTTCTTCCTTGGCCTGCCTACTCGCCGGATATGTCGCCAATTGAACATGTGTGGTATTCGATCGTTGGTCGGCGTCTCGCTCGTGATCCTCGTCTCATAGCTACTATAGATGAACTTTGGTGTCGCATACAAGCAATCTGGAATGCTCTTCCTCAGGCACACATTCAACATATGTTTGATTCCATGCCACGTCGTATAGCATCACTTATTGCAACGCGTGGTGGCTTCACCGAATACTGATTTTCGACATGCAATATTATTTTTTTTTTATAATTTTAATCGTTTATTTTCAGCAGCACAGATAATTTGTGCATTGTTGGCATTCAATTCGGACCAAGTTGTTCATGGTACCAATTTTTAATTTCTCAGTATACTTATATCATCATATTCAACCATTATCTATCCACTGCTGGATGAAGGTCTCTCCAAATGCTTTCCACACAAGTCTATCCTGAGCTATCCGCTTCCACGTCACCCCAACCTCTTTTCTTACTTCATCCACCCATCTAGTTTGAGGACGTTTTCTAGGTCTTCGGTGGTCTCTTGGAATCCAGTTCAGAATTTCTGTTGTCCATCGTTGATCAGTTCTTCTTGCAATATGCCCAGCCCATCGCCATTTCAGCCCTTTTACTTTAACAATGATGTCCTCTACTCTAGTTTGCTCTCTCACCCAAGTGTTTCTTTTTCGATCTCTCCTAGTTATTCCAAGCATGCACCTCTCCATGCTCCTTTGCGTTGTCTGTAACTTTCGTATTGCTCCAACTGTTAGACTCCATGTCTCTGATCCATAAGAGAGGACTGGCAATGCACACTGGTTGAAGACTTTTCTTTTTAGACATAAAGGCAATTTCCCCTTCAGGATAAAACTGTTTCTTCCAAATGCACTACAATGGGATTTAAGGGGTTCGTATAGTTTTAGCAATTCTTTAAAACTCTTCTAAGTATTTCTTCCCTATTTCTTGTTACGGTGCCATCCTGTCCTTTTAATGCAATGATGTGTTTCTTCCCAATAGACAAACTCCCTTTAACAACCCTAAGGCTCTTGTTGCTTTCAATGGCCTTCCTTACTAACTCACAATTGAATTTTCTTATATCTTCTTTCATGTTTTTGCGCAAAGTTTTGCAAAGTTCTACATACTCGATCTTGCGACTGGTATTTTGATTGTCCACCTTCATAAGTCTTCGCCTTTTCATGAGTTGTTTCGTCTTCTCAGATAATTTGCTATTGTGCTTTTTACAGGTTACACCACCAATTTCCCCAGCAGTTTCAACTATTGTCTTATCAATGTTTTCGTTTGCTTCTGAGATGTCAACTTCTTCAATAAGTCCTGCCAGTGCAGAAAAGCGATTTTTTAATTCCAACTTGAATGCCTCAGTATTTTCTTTTAATTTCTTTAAATCCACCCTCTTACATACTTGTTTCCTAATGAGCTTCTGCCTTTCTAGTTTAGTATTTAAGTGCATTTTACATCTCACCACTCGATGATCACTTCCAGTATTAAATCTGTTCAGTATGCTGCAATCTTCAATAATTGATTTCTTGTTTGCCAGGATATAGTCAATTTCGCTAGTTCCCCCATTTGGGTGTTTCCATGTCCATTTTCTTTGCGGTTTCTTCTTAAAAAATGAATTCATGATGCTAAGATTTTCAGCTTCTGCAAATTCGATGAGTTGATCGCCACGTTCATTCCTTTCTCCGTATCCGTATATACCAACCTATGTCTCTCCTTGTTCCTGTTGTCCAATTCTTGCATTGAAATCCCCCATGATGAGCTTGATATGTTGTTTCCCCTTGGTGTGCAGCTGTTTGATTTCTTCATAGAATTCTTCAACCTCCTCGTCGGTATGGCTTGACGTTGGTGCATATGCTTGTACTATCTGAAGTTGGTATCGCTGGGTTAGTTGAACAACGAGCCTCGCTGCTCGATCTGACATACTTTCAACTTCCAGAAGACAAACTTCTGTGTGTGTGTATATATATATGTAATATATGCTCCTTATACATATATATTTATATATCATCATCATCATCATCATATTCAACCATTATCTATCCACTGCTGGATGAAGGTCTCTCCAAATGCTTTCCACACAAGTCTATCCTGAGCAATTCGCTTCCACGTCACCCCAACCTGTTTTCTTATTTCATCCACCCATCTAGTTTGAGGACGTTTTCTAGGTCTTCGGTGGTCTCTTGGAATCCAGCTCAGAATTAATGTTGTCCAACGTTGATCAGTTCTTGCAATATGCCCAGCCCATCGCCATTTCAGCCCTTTTACTTTAACAATGATGTCCTCTACTCTAGTTTGCTCTCTCACCCAAGTGTTTCTTTTTCGATCTCTCCTAGTTATTCCAAGCATGCACCTCTCCATGCTCCTTTGCGTTGTCTGTAACTTTCGTATTGCTCCAACTGTTAGACTCCATGTCTCTGATCCATAAGAGAGGACTGGCAATACACACTGGTTGAAGACCTTTCTTTTTAGACACAAAGGCAATTTCCCCTTCAGGATAAAACTGTTTCTTCCAAATGCACTCCAGCCAAGGTAAATATATGAATCAGCAATTTCTAGCTCAGTGTTGTCAACTTGTATTTTTGTTTCCTCTACAAAATTATTGAACATGATCTTAGTTTTTTGTAGGTTCATCTTGAGTCCAACTTCTTTACTTCTAGTTGAGAGCTCTTGTACCATGTCTTGGAGTTCTGATGGGTTCGTTGAAAAAATAACAATGTCATCAGCAAACCGCAGATGATTTAAATATTCACCATTTATTTTTATTCCCTTGTTATTCCAATTTATCTGCTGAAAAATCATCTGTAAAGCTGAAGTAAAAAGTTTTGGAGAAATGGTATCTCCCTGCCTCACACCTTTACCAATTTTGATAGTTTTTGTATCTTTATGTAACCGAAATTTTGCACTTGCATTTTTATACACACGTTTCACCATGTCAATGTACACATCCTCGATGTCTGCTGATCTTAAAGAGTTGATGACTGCTGATGTTTTAATAGAGTCAAAGGCCTTCTCATAGTCAATAAATGCAACACACAATGGAAGTTCATATTCATGTGTTCTTTCAATTAATTCTCTTAATACTTGAATATGGTCCACTGTACTGAATCCACTTCGAAATCCAGCTTGTTCTCTTGGTTGAGCTGCATCTAATTTTTTCTGCAGGCGATGTGTTAGCACTTTTGTGAAGATTTTATAAATAGCAGGTAACAAGCTAATTGGTCGGTAATTTTTCAAATCCTCTTTATCACCTTTTTTATGCAAAAGAATTACTGTTGCAGAATCCCATTGGTTTGGTATGTTACCGCTGTTAAGACATTTGGTAAAGAATTTTGCAAGTATGTCTTCTACATGTTCTCCAGCTTCTTTTAAGATATCTAATGTAATGCCATCATCGCCAGGGGATCTTCCTTTCTTCATACTTTTTTATTTC
>QLNU02000507.1:0-12674 GCA_006491805.2 Dysdera silvatica | reverse complement strand
AATTTCAACTTCTTTTCCATTAATATAAATTCCATATAAATCCCTTAATTTACCAATTTTTTTGTTCTTCGTTTTAAAAATTAATATTTTTGTTTTAGTTTCATTTACTTTCATACAATTACTTCTAAACCAAAGTTCATATTTTCCAATTTCTTCTCGTCTAGTTTTATCAATTCTTCAATGTTATTTCCTTTTATAAATACACTAGTGTCATCTGCATATGATGTTAACGTACCTTTGTCTGATATATGCATAATACCATTAATATACAGTAAAAACGGTAGGGGACCAATGATCGATCCCTGAGGAATTCTATATTTGCTTTCCAATGAATCAGATTTTATGTTATTTACAAAGACAAATTGTTGTCTTCCCTGAATGTAATTTTTTAATATATTATTTATCTTTCCTCTAAAACCGTAATGATATAATTTTTTTAGCAGTAGTTTTCTGTTAATTATGTCAAACGCTTTACTTAAGTCAAAAAATATCCCCATGGCTATATAACGGATGTCAAAAGATCTTTGTATTTCCGTTACCACATTTAACAATGCGTTTTCTGTTACTTTACCTTTCATGAAACCATCTTGACAATTACCCAAAATATTAAATCTTTGGATAAATTCGATTAGTCTGTTATATATTAGTCGTTCGAAGATTTTGGCAAATAGTGACAAGTTTGAAATTAGTCGATAATTTGATTTTAAATCTTTTTACCTTTTTTAAAATATTGGGATTATTTTTGCTATTTTTAACTCTTCCGGAATCATTTCCAACTCAATAATTTCATTATAAATTATCAACAATGTATCGAAAAAAATCTCAGCATTTTCCTTTACCAATTTTGGTCTTATTTCATTTATACTCGCTCCCTTGTTAATATTTAATGTTTGCATAATTTTTTATAGTTCGAATTCATGTATTTCTTTAACAAACATCGTGTTCTCATAATCATTTTTTAAGAACAAATTATGGTCCACTTCATTATATTGAAATTTAAATTAATAGGGAGATATCAAAAAGTTTAGAAAATTATTCTTATGTAATACAATTTAATTACTTTTACATAATTGATTGACCCTTTTTGCAGTCAAGAATGAACATTTAATTGACTGTAATTTAATGGTTTCTTAAAATACAGCCCACAATCTTTTCCTTACAACCCTAAATGATCGATGTTACTTATAATATAAGAGAAAATTTGCATTTCAACTGTAAAAATTGCATAATTTTGCACTTAAAAATTATCTTTTACGGAAGATATAGAACTTCAATAACCTCGATATTCACTTTGATGTTTAATAACAACGACAAAAATTTTTTTAATATTTAATCCAATAATTCCTTTTCGTTTGAAGTCGCGTGATCTGCTGCCTTTTATTTCAAAATTATTTCGTTAAATAATACCATGTTTCGTTTATTAATACCATGGCTTTCGTTACGAAAAATTCGAAGCCCTTTCCCGTAAAATCTGGACAAATTTTAGTTGTAATTTTTCTTGAATTGAACTAAAACATCAAAGAACCGCTTCGGTTTCAGTCTGCATTTCAACAAAATGCATTATTTTATCTATTTGCAAGTGTTTTACCTAATTAATTTTGGTACTATAATATTGTAGTCGTAGCCTCGTTAGTAGCCCAGAAAAAATAACGAAAACATGTAATGAAAAAAATGTGACGGAAAACGACGACGCTTTTTTTTTTCAATTGACCACAACAATAAATTTTCAACATTAAAAAGCTCTGGCTTAAGTTACTCATACGTGTGTGCCGAAAATTATAAATTCCCCCACGAAAACTCACAAAAAACTTTCCTTGGTGGCTTTGTGTGTTAACCATTATTTGGCAATTGTGTTATCCCTGAGAAGGGTAATAATATCATACATCCTTATATACTGAGAAAGAAAGGGTTGTTTCCTGTCCTCATTCGTCTAGCGGTCCAAGACACTCCGGGCTAAACGGAGGGACCCTGGTTCGAATCCAGGATGGAGAGGGCGTCTCTCCTTCTCCTAAAAACAAAAAAAAAAAAGCTCTAGCTTGAGCTACTTATACGTGGATGCCAAAAATTATTTTATGTAAATTCCATACTGGAACGTAAAATGCGTTTTGGTCAGAACTCGCTATCTCAATAACGCAATGCATTGTGGAGTACGCGTTCGTCAAATGTACTTATGCGCCATCAATGTAAAACCTGATGTATTAATGTCCAATTTGATGTATCACAGACAATTCTGTGACAATTGCTATAACCATTTGTAATAGGATGTTCTTTTATTTGCTCTGTATATAATTAGAAGAAGAAGAAAATTTAATAGACATGATGTTACTCGCATCAGGAATCAATTAATTATTGAATAAAGAGATTACCTCAATTGGTTCAAATTCTATTATGATTTATATCAATCATAAATTTTAATACACTTTGCCAGAAACTGTTACATTCGCAAAGAATAATATGGTTATGCACAAGTATTTTTAATCTGTTGCTTAAGTATCGATCCTCAAGTTTCACTGGTATTCCAAATTTTTGAATACAAAGTATACCATTGATACCTCATGTAAAAAGGTACTTTCACTCGAAAGGCACACCTGAAGGAATATCTTAAAATACACTTTAATATTTCTGGAAGTACCTATTCCCATGTATACAAGTATACTCGACAAAGAGACGCCGGACTAATTGCTAAAAGTTAAACGGAAGACATATCAATATCACTACGAAAAATCAGCAACATTACCTATAATTTTAGGCAAAGTAATTCAGGATTTTAGAAATATACAAATGTTTTAAAATTGAACATTTTCTTTAAAAAAAATTTAACTCGTAAATTTGCTTTAAGAAGTGAAGCAGAATTTATAATTATGTTTTAAACTAGAAATGTTAAATTTCTACGGATCTTTTTCTCTCTTTTTGATTTTTTAAATCTTTTACGGATGATTTGATAAATAACACATAGGAGTTCGTAAACAAGAGATTGCGTAATTTGTTTCTCTAGTTTTGATACTACCTGTAATAGATCTACTTTTACTGCTACTAGTAATTGTTTTATTAATAATTGTACTAGACATTATTGTATACCCTGCTTTGTAATTAAACGTAAAATTTTAATTAAAATTTCCTTAATCTTAATAACATTTCTGAAATCTCAGTTTTCGAAAACGGAAAAAACCTATGAATATCAAATATCCTCCAAAATCTCGGATTTTGTAACGAAAGATAATTAAGTACTTTACTTAAATGTCAATCTAGACGAAGTTTATTAATTATCATCGTCTTTTCAATTTCGGTGCGCTATTTTTAGAAATATCCTTAATCGAAAAATATTGACCCCTTAAAATGTCATCTTCGATCAGTAAAAGATAAAAATAAAATGAAATGAAATTTTCCCCAATATCCTCAACTTACACTCCATTTAAAAATGAATACACACAAACCCAGTTTATAGTAAGTTGGAACGACCTTTTCAATTGTTTCAGTGTAAAACAAAGGTCCACCTTCATCAGAAATTCAGAAATTTGTCCGAACAGTTTGAATAATAGTTTCCGACTATAGTTATACTATATAGTTTACGTTTGGACTATAGTTTCCTAGTTGAGTGGAAAAACTTCTTCATTTTACCACAGAGGACGCTGCTGTTGATCCCATCCGATCGGTCATTGTTACTTTACTGTACCTTTTGTATCTCTACAAGCCTTCGTTCAAAAGCTATTTGGATGAATAAAAGCTTTATTTTTCACTCTGTATATGTGCGTGCTTGTATATGTGTGTATTTTATCACCTATTTATTATACTATTTCAGTGGTCGATAGTCGCAGAAGTAATAAATATCCTTCTCCTTGTATACCTATATTAATTTAACATTTTCGTCTTATTTCTTGGCTTACTGGCTACGTTCAATCGTCAAACAAGCGCTTTTTTCCACCAATTAAATTCGGTTTGAATTTTTTGCCACACAAATATATTTTTTCCTTTTCATGCACAATCAAGCAAGAATACTTTAATATATTTTTTATCGCTAAGCATTACCAGTTAGACATCGTTATTTTGTAACTACCCATCTCTATGCGCAATATATAGGTAGACAAAGATTTATAAAATTACTAAACGTTTTCTATATGTGTTTGTATACAGTTTGCGTCCCAAAAATATTCTGTGCCTTATTTGGGAGAGGGCCGATCAAAGGCGTCGAGTTTCCAAAATTATTGGGGGGCCCTTGGGGCTCCAATAATTACCAAGTAATTTATTAAATATTAAGTAACCTAATTAATTCGTAATTAACTAATAATTTTTCATTAATTAATACAAACACATACGCTAGGACCTATTTATAACAACTTCGTATTTAAGGAGGAAAATATAAACTTTGTTTAGTACAATGATTAAATAGAGAATACAATTTAATCGTGTAACTTTTCGGATCCTGAATTTACTGTGTAAAAACGGTGAGGTTTTTTAAAGAAAATTAAAAAAAAATTAAACTATAAAATTAAAAAAAAAAGTAATGATTGAGAATTTTTTTTAACTGAAGCGAACCTAACAGCGGAAATAAACATTCCACTTTTGAAACCATCAAAGAATTTCTGAGAGGACCCATCCCTTTGAGAATATATTGTAAAATGTTCTATTATAAAGCAATAGATTATATTGATGAATATATGTATATATATTAAAGAAAAATCTTTTTCTAAAACGCTCTGTGTAAATTCCACCTTATGAAAACTGTATAGATGGGAAAAAATTATTTTGACCACATCTCTGTCAAAACTAGAGGTTCAAGCTCTTACCGAATTCTCCTTTATGTAGCTTTTTAACCGCATTAGGAAGAACATCGGAACTCAATAAATTGTATCAAAGAAAAGTAAAAAAAATATCAATCATCTATAATTCATATTATTTTTTATCCGTCTGATTACAATTAAAACAAAACTATTTATGTGAAACATATATATACCTATTTATTTTTTAATTGATTAATTAAAATGATTAAATTAAATATAGTGAAAAGCTAAAAATAAAATAAATAAATAATACATGTTATTAGCTTAATCTACAGAATGGACAACATAACAACATAAATAATAATTTATATAAAATATTTAAAAAATAGTGATAAAACAATAAAATACAAATTTAAACAGAAACAACAGTCAACAATTAGCATAAATAAGAATTAACCTTTTATGTATAACATATATGAACTGGATAGTAATAAATATGGCCCGGATTTCGTGCATAAAATTTAGCCCAAATAATATGAAAATATGCTCAAAATTATTACAAAATATGCAAGTGCATAGAAATTTGGACCCTACTCATAAGCGATGTTTCGAAATGTATAAAATAACAATTTATTGAAACAGTGCAAGGGGTCTTGAAATTTTTGCACAATATATATAGTGCAGTGCGTAAAAGGAATCACTTGGTTACGTCCTTGAATATGATTATACGCAAAATTAATACAAAATACACACAAAATGGGTGAAATACGTACAGAGATATATGTGAAAATGCGGCATCACAGGCAATGGCTTGGGTCCAAGGGCGCCGGCAGGATGAAATTTTGTGGGGGAGCAAAGGCCTTAAAAAATGGAAGTTTTCTACCCCACCTTTTCAATTTTACTTTTTGTTTTCAAAGAAATTCGAAATATGGGGTAGGCAATGACCCGCCCTTTCCTATACCTTTCGGCGCCCATGGCTTGCACTGAAAAATATTACACTTGGTCTTGACTTGGAAATCATTAGGCATATATTGAGAAATATCCCCACAAAAACGTGAAGACGAATAAAATTATTTTTTTATAACTTTAATGTTATCTGATCATATTATTTAAGATGGAAACATATTCAGTAGCATTTTTTTATTCATTTTTAAAACAAATTTCGATTGTCCACTTTCATTTCTCTTCGCCTTTTCATGAGCTGCTTCGTCTTCTCAGATAATTTGCTATTGTGATTTTTATCATCATCACCAGGGGCTCTTCCTTTCTTCATACTTTTTATTGCAAATGAAACTTCTTCTTTTAAGATTTTAGGAGCTGTTCCTTCGACTATTTCAATGTCTTCGTTTAATCCACTGTTACTTTCGTATAGATTTTTGTAGAATTCTTCAACTCTTCTAAGTATTTCTTCCCTATTTCTTGTTACGGTGCCATCCTCTCCTTTTAATGCAATGATGTGTTTCTTCCCAACAGATAAACTTCCTTTAACAACCCTAAGGCTCTTGTTGCTTTCAATGGCCTTCCTTACTAACTCACAATTGAATTTTCTTATATCTTCTTTCATGCTTTTGCGCAGAGTTTTACAAAGTTCTATGTACTCAATCCTGGAACTGGTATTTTGATTGTCCACCTTCATATCTCTTCGCCTTTTCATGAGCTGTTTCGTCTTCTCAGATAATTTGCTATTGTGCTTTTTACAGGTTACACCACCAATTTCCCCAGCAGTTTCAACTATTGTCTTAACAATGTTTTCATTTGCTTCTGAGATATCACTTTCATCAATAAGTCCTTCCAGTGCAGAAAAGCGATTTTTTAATTCCAACTTGAATGCCTCGGTATTTACTTTCAGTTTCATTAGATCCACCCTCTTACTTACTTGTTTCCTAATGAGCTTCTGTCGTTCTAATTTAGTATTTAAGTGCACTTTACATCTCACCATTCGATGATCACTTCCAGTATTAAATCTGTTCAGTACGCTGCAATCTTCAATAATTGATTTCTTGTTTGCCAGGATATAGTCAATTTCGCTGGTTCCTCCATTGGGGTGTTTCCATGTCCATTTTCTTTGCGGTTTCTTCTTAAAAAATGAATTCATGATGCTAAGGTTTTCAGCTTCTGCAAATTCGATGAGTTGATCGCCACGTTCATTCCTTTCCCCATATCCGTATTTACCAACCGATGTCTCTCCTTGTTCCTGTTGTCCAATTCTTGCATTGAAATCCCCCATGATGAGCTTGATATGTTGTTTCCCTTTGGTGTGTAACTCTTTGATTTCTTCATAAAATTCTTCAACCTCTTCGTCGGTATGGCTTGATGTTGGTGCATATACCTGTACTATTTGAAGTTGGTATCGCTGGGTTAGTTGAACAACAAGCCTCGCTGCTCGATCTGATGTACTTTCAACTTCCAGAAGACAGTCTTTGAACGAATAGTGGCTTAATTCTTACTTCATCTAATTACTTCTTTTTAATTCTTACACGATAGGGGCTCATATATGGTTGTTGTAGTGACTTTCGAACAACATATTGTCGGACGAAGGCAGACGTAATCAGCCGATGGAAGGTCTTTCTGGACGAAAAAGTTACCAGAAAACTAACTTTGTGTGGGAATAGGGCGCAAACGCCCCATGCATTTTTCGAGTCTTGAAATAAACTCCGCATCGGCGGCCCACTGCCGCGGCCCATTAAATATTTCTCCTGGCAATTTCAATTATACTCCATAGACCAAATCAGCTACAGATAGGCCTGTCTTCTCTAAGTGATGCTCATATTCTCAGAGGAAGGAAGGATAGTCATCTGCTGGAAGACTGACGCGGGATTCATGGCTGAACACTATGTGATACCAATCTGCTGGCAGCTATGATGATCGAATTATGACATAACGCCAGACGATTCTGTCGATGGAGTGGGGTTAAGGTCAGACATATTAAAGGCCGCTGTGCGCGTAACCCAACCTCAGCCAACCGTGGTGAGATGGTGGAAAATGAATGAAAGAGACGTTGGATGGTGGACAATGATGCCGTAGGGTCAGCTCGGGCCTGTCTCACAACCAGCCGATCTTGCCTCGCATTCGTGCACCTTGATCTTTCAAAGCCTTCATGCCACCGATGAGTTCCTCACAGCAGCCATTTTTGCCAACGCCTTTGCACATCCGTATACGTACGGTGCATGTGGGACCTATTGCTCGGTAGGACCAGCCAGCTTCATGCATCCTGAGTGTGCGGCCACGTTCGAAGTCGTTCAATTGGCTATAAGTTCTTCGACAACGTCGTAAAGGCATTACTGATTGTTTTTCCAGTAGAACTGCAACGCCGTAAACGAGAAAAAAATAATCGTCCTCAATTTTTACTTCTTTTATACGGCGCCAGTTACACAGTAGAAATGCACGCCATAATCAAAATTAACACTAATTGGCTCTGAAAATTTAATCCTTTGCATAGTTGGTCTGAAAGAATTTGCATGCGAAATTTCAAGATCATCGGATTTTTTCTTTTTTTAGGGGTGCTTTCTTTTTTTGCAAAAGAGTGTAGAATATTTGCGATGACCTGGAGGCTGCCATCAATTTAGAACATTTAAAACATTACCAAAAACTCCTAAATATATGTCATACGGTTAAGTCACGTCGTAAAAAAGAAAGCTCAGATAATCAACTTTCTACGAAAGCTGAATGTTTGCGTGTTCGTGGCAATTTGGAGGTTCAGAATTCTCCATCTATTTTTTCGTTGGTGTCACGGACCACAATTAAGAAAACAAACATTTAAACATCTTGCATAGTATATCTGATCCGCTTTTAAACACATGCATTAACCTTCCCACAAACGTGTATATTCTCCGATACCATTTACTTTGTTTCTTTGTTATTCCAAGAACCAATTTGTTATTACTTTCGGCTATCGATCACTTTAGCTTTCTGTATTGTCTGTTCTGATTGCTTTTCCATTGTCTTTTGCAGTGATTTCTAAGTTCTCCTCATTCAATTTTCTTTAACGAAACTTCGCTTGTTTCGCCCTCGGCCAGTGATGGATCTACAACGCACATGTGAAACTTAGTAATATATATTAGCAGAGAACAAAGGTACAGTTTATATATGTATATATATATATATATATATATATCAACGGAGGTTGTTTTCTTTCCTTTTCGGCTGTTCATTTATTTATTTTACGTCCGTTTATTCGTTCATTTAAAAATACATTAAAAGGATCAAGATGTGTTTTCTAGTAGTGTCACAATATTTGGTTAATGTCAATTAGCGTATTATGATCAATTACAGGAAACTAATTTCCAAAATTTCGGTTTTCCTTTAGCATAAATTTGTTCAATATTTTACAGAAGGAGATGAAAATAAATTATAAATTGTTACATTGAAAATTACTAATAAAATTATAATACTATGCAGTAAAACCTCCCTAAGTCGACCACCATCGGTTCAGTGAAAAAGTGGTCGCTCTTCGAATGTACAAGATGCCAAAACGCTGCAAAAATAACCTGATGCTGCTTAACAATTAGTGATGAGTTAAAAAAATACCTTATTTTAAAGCGTGCCTGTAAAACTTTTGAAAGTAAATGCAGAACAGGTTCGGGCAAATCAAATTTTTAAACGGCTAGGGAGTCTCGAACCCCTTATGCACCCAAATGGGCCCCTATGCTCTTTACAGTAATTATATTTGGAGCGAGTTGAGAATTGTTTAACGAGTCTGAAGATTAATATTTCAGGTCCTGAGTTCGTCATGCTGATGTTGTATTTTTTTTGGGACTTGCTGCAGTAAATGAAATAGGTGAATGTTTGATAAACGTATTATAAAGGGAATATGGATAACCACATATATCTGATTCATATAATTTATTGATATTTATGTGGGTATGTGCAGAATTTGATAATGAATTTGATTAAGTAGATTAATCTAAAGAAAACTTTGATTAATTGTACCTTTGTCGGATACGAATAAAGAATATATCACGTGAGAATGTAAAGCTGCTTGTAAACTGTAAACGAACACATGCGGTATTATGTATTTTTAGAAAATAAATAAAATTATTATTATTATTAATGGATTGAACATTAATCTAACTCATCTAAAGGACCACACTCTGACTGTCCGTAATTTGACATTAAAATATTTTGCACTAAAAATATTTTATTCAAACTTCACTAGTAATCGCAGAAAAATGACGAAATGTTTAAAAAATCATTTAAAATACCTTTTATTTACTCTCATTTTTTCTATTATTTTTTTTCTAAAATTTATTCTCCTCTTTATAGTCTTTTCAATGTATTAAGCTACCTGTAATAATTTTTTCACGTTTTCAAAATGTCGGGATGCTTAAGAGGTGATGATTCGTTGACAACATAGTTTGCTTGAAAAAATAATCATAAAATTTAAATCGAATTTTGTACGGCCATTCTTATCTTCGTTCATTCTCAGTGTGAGAACAATAACATGAAATCTTCAAGAAGCACCTCACGGTCTATTTTTTTAGTGAAGCCATCTTGATATTTGCTAATGTAAGGAGGATTTTAGTAGAACTTGCTAACGTGTGTAAATACATTTGATTAAAAGTAAACAGATGTAGAGAAGAGCAAATATAAAGTTCAATGTACAAAAACTGGGACAGTTAGAGATATTACAAGGCTTAACCAAACACATATTTTCAAGTAACTGTGGACTCAGTATGGGCAGGGGAGGAGAAGGAGGAAGGAGAAGCAAAGGGGAGCATGTAAAAAGCATGATCTAATTAGAATTTTATGATTACAAGAACTTTTTATGACTAAAAGATAACACGAAGAACTGCTTTCATTTATAAATTTCTCGAGGCCATGGAATATGCACGTCGAGGATGTTGTTTTTCTCACAGTAAACATATGCCTTTTTCTCTCGTTATTTTTATTTTCTCCTTTATTTTTAGTAATGAAGAAAAGAAAATACCGAGACTGCGCCCGTACTATTATATCAAACATAGATCGTTATTGCAAGGAAGCAGGTAGTATTATCAATTATATTAGAATAATAAGCGATTTTTTTTATCAACTTTATTTCGGATGGTTAGTAAATGACAATAATATTACAAGAATTAATGTCTATGGTAGAACAAATGTTGAAATATCATCGATAACATAATCATAATCATAGTGATAACCATTCGTGCAATAATGGGTAAAGACGAGGGTCTGACAGAGCCTGACACTGCCAGAGAGTACGTTTTATAAAGTCATAACGCAAAGTATCATGTCAAATATAAAAACATATAGAACAAATGTAATGAATTTGTCCATGGCTCCAACGGTGACACAGAGTAAATTTTCATGAATGTACATAAACAAACAGATTTATGGGGTTAAGCAAGAAAATTCAAGAGAAGATATAAAATTATTCTGTAATAAAAAATTTACGAACATTATTTTTGAATTTTGAGTATGAATTAATAGATTCTATTGTTTGTGGAAGAGAGTTCCACATTTTTGGACCGGCATATCCCAATCTTTTCTTAGCCAGACTAGTTCTCATGTGGTGAAGTCTATAATTTTCTCTTGACGATGTTGGATAACGATGTTGAGGTGAATGAAGGTCAATATAGAATAAATTGGTGTTATATCTTATATTATTGAACATCCATAGAAAAAGCTTATAGTTCAATAATTTGTTTATTGGCAAAATATTGTACTTATGCATTATCTCAGTGTTAGAGAGTTGCGAGGTATGTTTAAGTTTTAACAAGTTAAACAATTTATTTTGAAGTGTTTGAAGTCTACATATGTTATTTTTAGTGGTGAATCCCCATATTTTGTGACAGTAGTATACATGAGAAAAGAAAAAAGTGTAACGTATAGCAATGAGTTCGTTAATTGGGAGAAAATAACTGATTCTACACATAATCACTATATTTCTGCCAACAGCAGAACAAATATTGTCTACGCGATTATCCCATTTTAGGCTGGACTTGTAGTGTAATACCTAAAAATTTAGTTTCATTGGACAGTCGCACAGAGTCATTTGCGATATTTAAAGAACGTTGAAAATTGTTTTGTATGTTTATTGAATTTATAAACAGTAGGCATTTAGTTTTGTTAGTATTAAATGTAAGGTGGTTGTTAGTAAAAAGTGAGGTAAGGTGTTTGATATCATTTTAAACTAGAGCAAAAAGTTCATTACAATCCTTATTTCGGTAAAAAAGGTTTGTGTCATCAGCAAAACATATTATTTGCGATTATGTTGGAGTAAAGAACAAATCGTTGATGTAAAAAATGAATGATAAAAGTCCCAAAGTGGAACCCTGAGGGACTCCACATAGAGGTCGCATAGTATTCGAACAGCATTTATTAATTTCAACGTATTGTATTCTGTTAGTCAGATAGTTTATAAACAAATGATTTTGGTAACCTCTAATATACAAATACAAATGAATTTTATTTTCATACACATGTGTATAGATTACGTATGCATACATGCATGATGGATTACATGCTAAAACTATAGGTTAATATACATACAACCTAAAAACTTTAGCCATTTATGTTTCGTTAAATAAGAAATATTTTTGAGTGTATTTTTAAATTGTTTTATTGGTATAACATTTTTATTTCGTCTAGTATGTTGTTCCAAATATTTAATCCGTAATAATTCATATTATCTTTTCCATAATTAGTTCGAATATATTTTGTTTTAATTTTTTTTATGACGAGTATTTTATTTGTGGTCTTCTTTTATTATTTCTATTATGTCTATGTGTTTTCCTTCATTTATTCTTTCGTATACACACACACACACACACACACACACACATATATATATATATATATATATATATATCATATTCAACCATTATCTATCCACTGCTGGATGAAGGTCTCTCCAAATGCTTTCCACACAAGTCTATCCTGAGCAATTCTCTTCCACGTCACCCCAACCTGTTTTCTTATTTCATCCACCCATCTAGTTTGAGGACGTTTTCTAGGTCT
>QLNU02000506.1:32494-48284 GCA_006491805.2 Dysdera silvatica | reverse complement strand
TAATTATTCCACATCTCTGTACATGAATGGTCGTCTCTGCAAATATGAATGAAATGTCGTACTGGAAAAATTACAAGTTTTGATATTTTGAATGAATGGTTGCGGATTTTTCTCCCTTAATTGGTTTCATCGTCTTCTTCTTCTTCTTCTTCTTTCAGGACCCTGGAAGTGACGTCATTACCATAGACCTCATTATAAATCAGTTCTTGGATTTTGAGGCGAATATAGGCTTTCCGTTTCCGCGGCAAATCCTTCAAATCTGGTACCAAAGATTTGAAGAAGTGTAGATCCTCATTATCGTTATCTTCCACCAATTTCTCCAGAATGACCAATTTCTGTGCCAGACAGTCACTGCTGACGACACAACGCTTGCGGGAACCCCGTTTGTGAGTGCCCATGTCGTGCGAATTGGTCATTTTGGTCGACGTTTGGGACCCCAGCGACAAAGGAGGCGACACGGAAGCATGGTTTTGTTGAAAGACCGCCGTTTCATCCACTTCAAATTGCAGGACGGGCTCATGTACCGAGTCACAAGCGAGACCGGTACTATTTTCGATTTTGAAATTGGGCGGGTCGTCAGGCAACGCCTCAGAGAATTCAAATTTGGTTTTCGGGTTGAAGGAGTCTTTAAGAAAGTGCATCCTGTGGTAGTGGTTCCACGTTGAGTGGTAGGAGTCTGGGTCACGGGTGGCCATTGCCTTCCGTTGCTCGTGACGGTAGTAATCTCTTAATGATCTCCACCGACTTTTTGCCATTTCTCCTGAAATAGAAACATCATGTTAAGTAATTAATAGCGATCAGGGGCGTCAACTTTAAAAATGAATATTGGGGGTGGGTGCTGAATGGAAGCACCCGTATGTACAGTCAACAGGAGACGGGAAAATATAAAAAAAACCACTACCGATTATATGTTTTATATGTTATATATTTTACCTTCCCCTATATTATTACTAATAAATTTGACACCCACGTTTAAAGCTCATACTAGATTTTTTTTTTGTATAGGAGAAAAAGAGACGCCGTTCTCATCCTGGATTCGAACCAGGGACACTGAGCTCAATGGAGGGACCCTGGTTCGAATCCAGGATGGGGACGGCGCCTCTCTTTTTCTCCTATGCAAAAAAAAAAAACTCTGGTATGAACTTTAAACGTGGGTGTCAAATTTGTTAATAATAAAAACTCCCCCACGAACAACTCACAAAAAACTCGCCCCTGTGGCGTTGCGTGTTGACGATTATTCCGCCATATTCTTCATTTTCTATCAATCAACTTTGGAAAAGCCCGGCCCCCAAATTTTTTTGGTGGGCGGGGCTTACAGATGGCGCCCCTGGTGTACATAAGCATTAAAGTATCGAAATCGATTAGAACTGAAGTTGGTTCTTGTGACTAAACGCTGTAATAGACATAAAAAGAAATGAGAAAACTATTTCTAGAAAAGCGACGTTTTATTGTGCAGCACGAATCTCCTCCTTTAATTCAGTGGTTCCTAAACTTCTATTGCATAAAATCTGTTGCCAGGTTTGGGTATAATAATAAGTGTAAATTTGTTATTTTCAGAAGAGAAGCGCGCGTAATTTTTTCATTTGCTGTGGGAGCCCCTCTTTGTGGAAGCTGGCGCCATTTACAGTATTTCAGCACCATATGGTCATATGACGCCCAATGAGGGTTCAAAATTTGGCTCCCCTTTCCCAGTCTAAATATTGGCTATTATCCAGGGCTGTCCCCAAAGGGTACGCGCTGTGTGCGCCGCGTACTCTCAAGGTCTCAAGAAAGTTTTTGTATTTGCTGGTTTTTGGGCAACTTTCAACAGAGTTCAGGTTTTTTTTGTTTTTTTTAGTCATTTACAAACTTGAAGGGAAACAAATGAGGAAAAACATCCTGAACTCCCCCAAGCCTCAAAATAATATCCTGCGTACGGCTAGGTGAGGAATGAAAAACTGATGACAGTGGTAACTGCCACCTTGGGCTTGGATAGACGATAGACGACCAGTCAAATGCCAGTCAGCGCGGCGCGATGACGTCACCAAGTCCAGTAACCCCTCAATTTCAATACTCTTTGACTAAGACAGCATCGAATATTCTCAATAATTTGCTTCAGGACAACTCTGCTATTATCAATCTGATTTATTGACACTTAGTTAAGAATAACTACTTAGATAATTAAATTCGATCTGACCGTGTCTACTCGTTCAATGGCGTGGGGGTGTAAACACCCTTGCAATGAAACTTTGTAAATGTACGCATGAATATGTGGAGTTGTATCTCTGTAAACTCCCCCACACCTTTTTATGAACTTTCTACGCGCCTGTTGGATCGTTAGGCCATTTTGTTGTCCGCTCCCCTTGACTTGACGCACACAGCGACGGCACTGGTCGCCCCGCCCTTAATTCGTTACTGCATATAGTCTGTGTTAAATCCGTCAATGAAAAATTTCTGTAACGTCCTCACCTTGTCCCTTTATTTTACTTAATAAATAATCCCGTCCTAGCAAAACATAAAATTTCTGGGGCCGTTAGAAATAGCGAAAACATAGAAAATGGTGGAGAAATTCTCCCCAAGTAAAAATACACTAAAATTCTATAAACCAGATTATTCACGGAATTCAACGTTATTAGCGAACTATTACATTCACAACTCCATGATTTAATCCTCGGCTGGATGAAGATTGGTCCAAGAGACCTCCATCATGGAGAAGAAGAAGAAGAAGAAGAAGAAGAAGAAGAAGAAAATTAGAATGATGTTAATGGGAAGGGTGGCCGCCGAAAAACGGAACTCTAATTCCAGATGGAAGAAAGAGCGTATTGACCAAGATGGCCAATACTGCAACATGTTGGCTAAATGGAAACAGAAAATTGGATTGATGCCAAAAAGGCTTCCAGTCAGGGTTTAAGCTAGGTCAAAGCATGCTGTCGCAAAAATAGCTAAAATGGGAAAAAGAGTTGCAACGCAATGCTAAAAAATATTAGTTGCTTCCTTTACTCGAAAAAATCGTATCAATGAAATTATTTACATCAACGATGCTTAACAGGTGCTGTTAAGAATTTTGAAGAGGAAACAAAAAGGAACAAGAAAAGACCGCTAACTGCAAAACGGGTATTTTGGAATCGGAGAGTCCTATTTTCAGAGAATAAACCGTGGTAAAAAATGCCTGTCGCATTTTCGCGATGGGCAATAATTTTTTCTTCGCATTTTCGAGCAACTTGTCGCATTTTGCGAAAAATGCGACTGCAGCTTAAACCCTAGTCATGACTAAGTCTTCTTATAAAAAAGTGGTTACATTATTTAGGTGGTTATTTTACAAGGTTTCACTGTATATTGTAATATATATGTGCTTGACCCCCCCCCATAAACTCAACTTTGTAGGTATCTAGAAAGCAATCAGTTCCACCTCTTGGATTTTAAACTAGCTTCGCCCAGCCCTTCTATTCGAAGCCCTAACGTCACTAAAAGAACTTGAAGAACGCTGTCGGTGGGTGTGTTTTACCGCTGTTGTGAGAGAGAGAGCCCTGAGATTACCACGATAGGTCTATACAAATATATAATAGCTCCTTTCCACGCTTGGCGTCCCTTTTTCCAATTGTTTCCCAGAAAATAAGAGGTATACGAGACATCGTGAGGTACGTCGCGTATTCTTATTATCTGCAATTGAGGGACCAGCACTTTATCTTTTGAAGAACGAAAGAAAGTTGTGGGACAAAGGATACTTCATGAAGGACCTATAATCATCAAACGTAAATCGCAGCTGGTCCTTCCCACAGCCAATTTCGAACCAAATCGGCGATCTGTGATAACACAATAAAACCTAAAAGCTTTTCATGTACTGTGTGGCCCTCCTGTTGTTGCCTGGAAACAGGGTTTAAGATGCACTCGCATTTTGAGAAAAATGCGACAAGTTGCTCTTAAATGCGAAGCAAAAATTATTGCCCATCGCGAAAATGTGACAGACATTTTTATCCACAGTTCATTCTCTGAAAATAGGACCCTCCGATTCCAAAATATGCGTTTCGCACTTCAGCGATCTTTTCTTGTTCCTTTTTGTTTCCTCTTCAAAATTCTTAACAGCACCTGTTAAGCATTGTTGATATAAATAATTTAATTGATACGAGTTTTCGAGTAACGAAGCAACTAATATTTTTTAGCATTTTGCTACAACTTTTTTTACCCATTTTAGCATTTTTGTGACAGCATGTTTTGAGCCAGCTTAAACCCTGGTCATGCCTATAACAAAATATGCTGTATATAGTGACCACCTGTCTATAGTTACCATTGAAGTCCAGTCCCAAAAGTGGTCACTTTAAGCAGGTTCTACTGCATGTAAAATTGAGATTAATTTTAAATTATTGAGAGCTCAGGCTCCATATATCTTTACACCTAAGGCCATAGCTAGGATTTAATTTCGGGGGGGTGGGGTTCAAAAATTTTCACAGATGTATCGATGCAATCACAGCATGCAAGACTATAGCGAAGCCCCATTAAAAATCTTGGCGCAGTATAGCCCAGATGCTCTTGCGCCATAAAAAAGCCAAACAATCAATCAATCAATCCCATTAAAAATCAAGTTTCGGGGAGGGGAACGATTCATAAGATCCCACCCTCTGAACATGGGCATGTTTACACCCATATTAAATGCCTTTCTATCATAAAATAGTTTAAGTATAGATCGATATATGTGTACTCAGTGGCGGATTAAAGTTTTTGAGGCCCCTGGGCTACTGGTATTGTGAGGCCCCCAGTAAAATAGTTCAAAAGGATCGTCTACAAGAGAACACATCTATGGAGGTCCTCAAACTGGCGGAGGCCCCTGAGCTGCTGCCCTTAAAGTCCATGCTTTAATCCGGCACTGTGTGTACTTTAATTCTCCAAGAAGGGATAGACACTTTTCTTTGGCAGTCCTCACGGGAGGGCACAGGACAGGTCCCATCCTTTATCTTTCAACTCAGAAAGCTTTCTTCAGGAAATGGAATTACAATGGCTGCTGTACTTCACGTGAATGGGTAGGGACACAATGTCAGACCTTTATCTGTGAGCTCAGAAGACTGTCTCCAGAAGATGGGATTATAAGAATGGCCGCCTTGACGCCACATGGGGATGGGGCGTCTTTTAGATATTATCAATGTAATGAATTAATTTTCCCTATTTGGATTACTATTACCTTTTAGAAATATGCATCTTAAAAGAACACACAAAACTCATTCTTGCAAACACTTATTTTCTGTTTGGATAGTACACTGTCATCCTCTTGGCATAAAAACTCGTTAATGACCATAAATATAATCCTAGCTTTAGTAATGCATGGAAAGCCCTGTTGAATTTCATTCGATAACAGCCGCCGCCTTTTACATTTTTTGCATTCATTCATTCCTCGGTTATCAGAGTACTTTTCACCAATAGGCGGCATGACTGCCAGATAACCAACAGTAGCGAGAAACAGCAACATCCTTTGTTCACTTGGAGTCAGTGACGTATAAAAGGGAGGGCCTCACCCTCCACCTCCGGCATTAGATAACAGAGTACATTGCTCCATTTAACATCAAATAACTTTATCTTTTTAAAGATAATTAAAATAGATAATAATAATAAATAAATAATAATAATTAAAGCTAATCGGGGCGGATTGGGCCGCCGGTGAGTCCTCATGGTCAATAAGATTCACACCTTTGAATGTACAAGAACTCGCGCCCTTCGAAAATCCAAGGTATATGCCCTTTGGGAGGACCCAGTCCGCCCCTGGCCATATTTTGGTAACTGAAATAAATGTTAAATGAAGATATCGTTAATTTAAGAAAAAAAAGTTAAAGAAAACGTTAATTTAAGAAAGGGCGTTTATAGAAACGTTAATTTAAGATAAAATGTTTTATTTGTTGTCTATTTAAGTTTTGGGGCGTTTCCTTATAATAAAATTTTGGGGATAAGGGCAAAGAGCCCCCAATTGAGACTGAAAACTAAACCTAAAAAAGTTGATAAATTTGCAGCTCATTTGCCCACTAGTATTTCCTTCAATTGGCATCCCTAACAAGGCCCTGTCTACAGAATTAAACCCGGGAATACGGGTCGGTAGAAAAAGATGGTAAAATAATGTTAACTAATATTAATAATTAGCTATATATGCATATTTATTAAAAAAAATCAAGATTATCTTAATTTAGCAAATCTAGCGTGAATCACTAAATCATAACTCTTTGAAAAATAAATCATTTATAATTCACTTTGGTGAGTTAACACTTTTGACTAACCCACTGACGACTCTCCGTGCGTCTCTAAAGTGAACCACCGATTGTTTAAAATCCATCTTAACAAAACTATGCGAGTATCCTTGCAAATTGTTCAGGATGCAGTGTATCTTATTCCCACAGTAACGAGCTCGAAGGGATGGGAAAAGACCATCATTAAACGGGAAAAAACGCCGTTAAAAGGCGAAAACTTCGTTAAACGTCGTTATACGGGGAAAACATTGTTAAACAGAAAAGGGCGTTCATCAGAATGTATGTAGTTCCATGAAATAAGTCGCTGGGACCTCAAAATAACCGTCGTTAGACGGAAATAGTCGCTAATTAAAGCGAGGTTATAGAGAGAAAATTTAATGTAAAATGAAAAGTGGTGAGCTATGTGGCGCAACACACTGACGTCACATTTCATAACTTTCAAAACAAGGAAATCCGAGAATTATTCTGTAAATTCTTCCGTTTTTATGTAGTTCTATATTTCTTATGTTTATAATAAAGGACGCACTCTATCACATCAGGAGGTTAAGGTAACAATCAGAGGATATTTCATATACAAAAGGAAAATAAGTTAAACCATCAGAAAACGAAATTCATAAGATGCAGAGATTTTAGCTCCAAGGCAGCTTGTTTGATTTTAATTTTCGAAACACTAAGCCATTTCTACGGGAAAAGACCTACACTTTGATGTCAGCCTGAAGCCACATTAGGTATTACTGTAGTGGATTGAATGCACCCCCGAGATTCAATACCACCACTTATTTGATTACTAAGGATGGAAACAACTCCACTGATATTATGTTCTTGAAAATACTCTTGCTTCTTTCAAAGGCGATCAATATAAACGAATGAAAATCGATTGTACGTGCATCAAGCTCCCCGATTTGCCGTCAAAAGCGGACCCAGCTGAGCAATCATGACCTCTTAGATTTAAAGCAAATTTAAAAGGTTTTAAGCTCACAGCTCTTCACTTTTTCACATGGTTTACAAGTTGTATAGTAACTGTATATAAATTTGTATTAAGTAAAGCAGTCATTATTTAGTATAGTGATTTTCAAATTTTACAAAGAGTCACATTTCCACAACAAAACCTTTTAAAAGAGTGTGTTTTTTTTAATCTCGTTCTTTTGAATCATTCCAGAAATGGAATTTATCGTCCTATTCATTTTAGAGATCCTGTATCTTTTTGGATCATTCTTAGTCACTCGACACATCGCTAATTTCCTTACTTTGGTGATTCAAACTCCATTTTTACCAACCTGCAGACGTATTTTTTATCTTCCACATCAGCGGTTCATTAACTTTCCTAGACCGCGGAACCCTTCAGAGATCACTCGCCCTCACAGAACCCCAAGAATTAACTCAAAGTTTAAAGCCCAGAATTTGCATCATACATATTTATTTCTAGTGTTTCATCACTGATTTTCACCATTTAAGGAAGGCATTTTTCGTTCCCTAATAATTTATTCTTAGCATTAGAGAGTAAATACTATTGTCTTAGAAGTTTCCCGAACCTTTATAGAACATCGGAAGGGTCTTGCGGACCCCTAGGGATCCGCGGACCACAGTTGCAGAACCACTGTTCTACGTGAATTAAACTACGATCAAATTCGGTTATGACGAACATAGAGGGAACAGAGGATTCCCTTCGTTATAACCGTTATTCGACATAACCATATATATTATGCATTAAATCAAGCAACCGAATTCATTTATTCGTTAGAATCAAGTTCTACGAAATAATGCATCATCTTAATTAGCCCGCATATTACCCATCAAAAGTGTATGCGGAAGAAGTAAATAATGAATTTAAACAGTCATTACTCCAAGCAAGGTTTGTTCATTAGTGATCTTTGAACTCCTATGAAAGCTGGAAACAAGACGACCAGTTACTTATTATGATGACATCACTCACTGAGCTATCACGGCATAAAATTAAAACACTACTTACAAACGATCTGCAGTGGCGGTTCTAGTCTAGGGCCGGAGGGCCATGGTTCCTCCAAATATAATTATGCGCACGGGCGCCACTGGCGGCGTCCGTGAATATAGGCAGAAATTTATGCCTCCAATTTATTGTCTAGAATCTCCACTGACGATATGGTTAATAAAATATGCCTGGAAGGGGATCTTAATGCCATGAAGCATTGCTGCAGATACTTATAGGAAAACTATGAATTATATTAACTCGTATACTTACTGCTGCCACCAGTAATACTTGCCACTTCTTGCCACAGATGGCCCACAAGTTTCCTGTCGTTATGCCTGGGATCTTGAGGGTTCCAAAGCGGTTGACGTTCTCGAACACTTTCAATCAAAACAACGGATTCGTTGCTCATTTTACAGGCAAGATGGCCCTACAATCTGTGTGAATTGCTGTTCTGTAAACTAAAGTAAATTCAGATCTAGCCAAACGCGCATCATGCACGTTCTGCGGCGTCTTGGAGTCTGCATACAACGCGCGTGCAATTCTGACGTCATTGTTTGATAAGGTAAATCGTTACTTCCCTCTACGCAGTAAATGCGCGTTGTCTGCGTGCATGCGTGCGTTCCTCGCGTGACTTCTTTCCAGCACGCAACTGCTGATCTAGACGCAAACGCAACTTCAGGAATTGGAATCTACACGGCATATAATCGATAATAATGTAAACGGCCTGAAGTCGTATTAAATTAAATCCAATTATGCCACGCATAAATGATTTTCACCCATTAGAAATATAACTCCAGGATATGTACTGATTCTCGCAGCCTTATTACAGCTGAGTATCATCATCAATGCTAAATGTTTTATGACTGTCTGTATGCTGCCTATCGGCTTGGAGTTCCTGTACCATAGTCGGAGATGTGAGCGTTTCGCTGCTGGCAGACAGACTGCAACTTCAGCACTTTTTCAGTTTTCCTTTAGAATGTATTTGTTTTTACCACTTTCAATTCCTCTTTTAGGTCTCTTTACCTACCACCCCTGGAAACACAGCGCCACTAGCCCGGCCAACTTTTCCAAAAACCATCCCAGGCACACAAACACACATGCGATCGTTTCGTTTAACTTAATGAAATTTGGGTTTATGCTTGCTGCGCAGTGGCGACGGCTTTTTCTCCATCATCTTTAAAAGCTCGTACAGGTTTAGTTTGATTTGAATGGGTGATCTTCAATCCTATGCAATACTCCGGTTAAAAATAATAAAATTTTGCTTGTTTGTTTAGGTATTTTATGGCGCAAGAGCATCTGGGCTATACTGCGGCAGAAAATTTTGCAGTCGGTGGTTTGGGGTATTCCGTTAAAAAGTAAAATTTTGAGTGGTTTAGGCCGCTTTAACGATTTAATATATAAATATTAAATTATTATTCTTTGATAATGAGTCGAATTGGTTAATTATTAATATATAAATACATAATTATTATTGTTTCGTGCTAGCTTGAACTGTACTTTGAAATACATTTTCCCAATAAGTATCATTTTCTTTTGCCCAAAAAATTCTGATAGAAAATAAAGGGATTTCAAAATCCATATTCGAAAACGTATAAGTGCGGAGAAAAATACTCATTACAAAAACACAGTTGAGAGATATCTCTAATTTGCATCGTTGAGAGACAAACCCAAGTTAAAGGCACACTAGACGAACGCGTAATTTATTATTGCACAAGCGCAGGGAAGAGGCGTAGCCAGGAGGGGGGATTTTGGGGGTTGTAACCCCCATCGCAATGAAATTTTGTATATTTAACATAGGAATATATGAGTTGTAGCTCTGTAACCCCTCCTATTAAGCCCATAATCCCCTTATGAACTTCATGCTTACGCCACTGGCGCAGGATCTTTTTTTTAACTTTCCTGGGGGAAGGGGCGCCAAATTAAAAATTATAAAAAAATGTTTCCCCCCCCACCACCACACTTTTAAAAATAAATTAACCAGCTGTACGCCTGTTGCAAAATGGCAAACTTTACAGTACGTGGGATCCTCAAAGTCACACCGAATATTTTGCACGTGTTGAGAGTCTTGAAATGATTAAATAAAACTATATTCTTCGACTGAAACCAGTTCGCCATTTTTGAAACCAGATTCGTCTTCGATTTGGAAAACAAACTAGAAAATCTAATTATTTGGTGTAAAATTATTACCGACGGTAACGGTATTAGACTTATTCACGCACTTACTTAAAAAGAAGAAAAAAAAACCCGGATCCATTCGAACCCCGCAATGAAGCAGGAACTGCAATCAAAATCTCCCCCACTTCGAGCTTGTTGGAGGTCTAAAAAAAGCCCCTGAAATGTCTTTTGTAGGCGAGGGAGAGATGAGGACCAAAAGCTTCCGGTAGCCCCCCCCCGTGTACCCCCACTTTTATAGGAAAAGGATATTACATACCCCCCCGCGTCCCAGAACCCTGGAACAAAGTGCCAACTATGAAGTAATAATAGAAAACCATGCATCACGTATGTATTTTGGAAACCGTAGAACAAGTCGAGATAGATATCCCTTTTTATAATAAATATTTTATTTTTTTATTTCAACGTTTATTGTTTTATTAGAAAAAGCAACTGTTTTCAATTGAGCGAAGGAACAAAATGGTGGGTCTACAAAATTTATTTTTCCTACCATATTGCAAAATTCCGCATTTACGTTTTGTCGAAACTAAGTATTTGAATCAAAGCCATATATAGGGAGAGTTTGGTCATGTAGTGTTGTCGAGATCACGCTTCTTGATTGGTTAACTAGTGGGCACGTGACAGACAGCGGCCATTATGGCTCAATCATTGCGCTCTCTCGGCGCTGTGTTAGCATGCTCTTGGTTAGTAAAGATAACGAGTGTTTTAATATTCAATATAATCGGAGGCTATTCATTGTGAAAAATGGTTATTTGTTGCACTGTAAATTGTAAGAATCGAAGTGGTCAAGGAGTAAAATTATTTCACATTCCAAATGGAAAAAATGATCAAGAACGGCGCAAAATTTGGCTAGCCAAAATAAAACAAAAAGATTTTGACTTCGTGAAAAGTGCTGGTTTGTATGAAGTAAGTTTTTTTTTTCTTTTTGGAAAAAGTGTAAAAAATTGTTAAAAATTGTAAAAAATAGTTTTGTAAAAAATGTGCCACACACTTTATAATTGTTTGTTCACATCTGAGAGTATTACGATATGAGGTAATATCAGGAATAAGTTTGACCCGTAATTTAACCATGTAAAATAAAAGTGTCAGTGCCTATCATTAATGTTTTAAATAACTTTTTAGTTTCACATTTATGTTTTTAAAATAATGGCAGCTTGAAATTGCGTGGATTATCCGTATTTTATCAATAATAAAAAAAATGTTTATCCATGCATTTACAATTTTAAGTACAAATTTAAAAGCTTTTATATCAGTTATTAATTTTTGAATATTAATGCTTTCTCATAAAATAACTGCAAACTTGAAATTGCATGCATCGTTAATTTATTTTATCTGTAATAAAAAAAATATTTATCCATGCATTGAATAATTTAAGTACAAATTTAAAATATTTTATATGTTATTAATTTTTAAATATTAATGTTGTTCAGGCACATTAATATATATTTAAAATAACTGCAACTTGAAATTGCCTGGATCATCAATGTTTTATGCTTGGTGAAAAAAGTTATCCATGCATTTAATAATTTAAGTACAAATGAAATACTTTTTTCTTAGTTATTAATTTGTAAATATTGTTCGTTCAGGCACACTTTGAACTTGATCAATTTGAAAAGAAAATTCCTGGAAAATTAAAGCCAAATGCCATTCCTACCATATTTTCTCATTTGCCATTGATCTCACTGCCCATTGTGCAATTAAATAAATTAAAGTAACTCATAAGTAATGAAATAAAGTAAATAATAAGTAATTAAATAAAGTAGATACGTTTTAAAAAAGTAAAAATATAATAAATATAATAAGTAAATTTAAAGTGAAGTAAACTATAAATAAATTAGTAGTTCAGTAGTTCAAAATAGTTATGAAACAATAATAAATAGTTAAACAATTTAAAACAAAAGTTACAATAATACTTTCTTTTAACTGCCAGCCTTTGAGGAAATTGACAATTATCCACCTAAAGTTAAGTCCTTTTTAAGAAACCTCAAAATTATCACGTCTAAACGCAATTTGAACAATACTGAGCGAGTATTTACATGTTTTTAAATGCTGTGTAAAGAAAAAAAAAATTTGCAACCCTATATAAAAGCCTTTACGCGCTAATTTAAAGTCCTTTTATGTCTTATTTTAAAGGTAAAATACAAAATTTGCTCGAAAAATGTAATACAGGGTTTGTCCCAAAAGTTCCCGAAATGATTTTTTTAAAATCATTTATTCAATATCAGTTTACAATCTTTTCAGAACTTTTCAAAGTATTCTCCCCCTGCTTCGATGCACCGTTGCCAACGCTTCACCCAATCATTGAAGGCGCCCTGGAAGTCGTCAACGGGAATCTCCTTCAGTGAGGTCGTCGCGGCTGCTTTTACCGCCTCCAGCGTCCCATGCCGAGTTCCTTTCAGGGTTCTTTTGATCCTTGGGAACAAAAAGAAATCATCTGGTGCCAGATCGGGGCTGTACGGCGGCTGGGGCAGCGTTGCCACACCCATTTTGGCCAGCAACTCGGAGATAATGAGAGCGGTGTGGGTTGACGCTTTGTCATGGTGCAAGATCCAATTATCGCGAATTTCGTTTCGGACATGTCGAACCCTGTTGCACAACCGTTTGCGCACTTCACAGTAAAACTCCTTGTTGACTGTTTGTCCTTGTGGCACGAATTCACTGTGAACCACACCTTTTCTGTCAAAAAACACAATGAGCATTGCCTTGATTCGCGATTTGCTCATCCTTGCTTTTTTCGGGCGAGGAGACTCCTTGGTGTGCCACTCGCTGCTCTGGCGCTTTGATTCGGGATCGTACTGAAAAATCCACGTTTCGTCCCCTGTGATCACTCTGTCCAAAAATTCTGGGTCCGTTTCGTAGCGTTCATGCAATTCCTGGCACTTCAACAAACGCTGCTCCTTCATCTCACTCGTCAGGACTTTTGGCACCATTTTCGAGCAGACTTTCCTCATTTGAAGATCCTCCGTTAAAATGCGATGAACGATTGTTTTGGGTATTCCACACTCCTCTGCAATCACCCGAACACTTAATCGTCGGTCATTGTCCAAAACTTGACGCACTTTTTGCACCGAGTCGTCCGTTTGTGATGTCGACGGGCGTCCCGAGAGGTCGTCGTCGTTGACGGACTCCCAACCTTCCCGGAACCGCTTGTGCCACATGAAAGTTTGGCTTTTTTTCATCGCCCCGTCACCGTAGGCTTTCCGAAGCATTTTGAGCGTCTCCGCCCCGTTTTTACCCAGTTTCCCACAAAATTTGATTGCATAACGCTGCTCCAAAAACTGGTCCATTTTTTGATCGACGAGGGTGCAGTAGATACCTCTGCGCGGAGCGTGACCCTGCCTCAACAACTGCCCGCAGGCGACTGATACCGGTCTCGTTTCCAAGCTCAGATCCCCCACCAACTTCTCCGCCCGAAGCTCCGCCCTGTCTGGCAGCGTTGCCAACTACAAAAAATCATTCCGGGAACTTCTGGGACAAACCCTGTATTACTCTTCATTCCGTGTTGAGACTAAAAAATACGCCGATTATAGCAAATGCAACGGTGTAACGTTGTTCTGAACGAGGAGCGCGATTGAGCCAAAATGGCGCCATGAACTTCCTGTGATCGAACTCTATATATATGGCTCTGGGCTTGGTACCAGCGGCCTTCGAAATCGGGATTTTCCACACGCAGGTCAACACCTTAACTATTCGCGAGAAGTTCGCGTCAACATTACGTTAGCTGAAGAAGCAGACGGGTTGTTCCATTGCAGTAGAGGGAAGGGCGGGCGTCTTGCCGAATCGGCAAGGAACAACCCGTTCCGAATAGACAGTGCCGCTTGCATGCTTAGATACCTCGCATAAAGTTTGTTTCTGTTTTTACGGCGTAAGAACAGTAAAGGTCTCATTAAACAAATACAAACAAATAAACAAACAAACGATTTTTTATTTATTTGTCACAATGGTTGTAGTAACTTTCCATTTCACTTGGAAAATACATATGTATACAATAACACTGCAATTCAAAAAACAAAAAAATAATAATAATCACAATCCACCATGACGGGTCCCTATTAAAAATCATACGATTTAACAGGCTGAGGACCCTAACAATGTAATGGCGCAAAATCACCTCTTAGCAAATAATCTAATATTTTTTTTTCTAAATAGATTAATATTATTTATGTCGTTAAGAGTGTTTGTATTTTATTCCAACTCCTTAAGCCCGAATATTCAATGTCCTTGTTATAAAATTCCGTTCTGATTTTTGGTAGTCTATATTGATCTCTTCTTCTGTAAGCTCGATTGTTTTCATAGTCTATTAATTCAATATTCTTTATATGTTTATTTTCTTTTATTCTTTTGAACATTATTTTAGTATACTATAATTATATATCTTATCTGTTGGTAGAATACCATATTTACTAAATAGTGTAATTTGATTTAAACTTTTTTTTTTTTCAATTATTTTTATAAATTTAATCTGTAGCGATTTAATTAGTCTGGTATTTTTCTTATTTAGATTTTCCCAAATGCTATTACAATAGGTCAAGTGACTGTATATAAATGGATAATATAGACCCAGTAATATATCTCCGGGGACTGTTCGCGACAATTTTCTCAAAATCCCTATTTCCGAACTCACCTTCTTTTTTACTCTTTCTATCTGTCTATTCCAAAAATTTGGTTTCAAGAGGGACCGCATAAGTATAACTACGAAATTTTTCTGGGGGGTCATGGCCCCCCAGAAAAGCTTACCAGTTTTCTCATCGAAATTTCCACAAAAGGTATTGATAATTCCTATTCCCAGAAAAACGTATAGATATTCGCCTACATCACCCTATCGGAATATCAATAAACATGCTACTTCTAAACATCCCTAATTTCTAAGAACCAATGTGTAATTATTTTTTATTGAACTGTACGATGACGTAACTTTTCCCTTTTCGTAGTAGAGTTATGATTTATTCATTAGCATACTAGCTTATGGCATAAATTAATATTTATATCGATTGATTTAATATTCAGAAATCAAAGAACGATCACGGGCACCGTTGGCGTTCACGAAAAGACGTTGGATGGAACAGTTAGAAATAACGGGAGGTGACGTCACAAACGGGTTAGTTCATTACAACAGAGGAGGACTACAATTTCAGAACTGGTTTTTGGTGAACGTTTGTTGGCGCCAAAATCGAGTTCTGAAATTGGAGCCCTCCTCTACTGTAATGGGATAGGCCGTTTGTAACGTCACCTCCCGTTATTTCTAACTATTCCATCGGACTTATTTCCGTGAACGAGCAGTAACTATGGCATTTTTTGTGTTGTGAGAGGGGGGGGAGCATGACCTTTTTTTATGAGAATAAATTATAAAGGCCTATTGAGTTTTAGTCTCCTATATAATTTTAATTCCAAGCATGGGTGTATGCGGAGGGAGGTGGGGGGAAGCTGCTCCCTAAATCAAGCAAATAAAAATACTGAACTAAAAGTG
>QLNU02000506.1:12772-27128 GCA_006491805.2 Dysdera silvatica | reverse complement strand
AAATAAGATTGTTTATACAAAATATAATTAATTTTTCAGGATATTTTGTAAATGTTTGCACAGCAAATTTACGCTTTCAAAATAATTAAAATGGGAGAATACGCATCTCATTATACAAGTAGTTCCAAATCGTTCGGCCAAATTATCGGAAATTATCAAATTTGCACTTGGACTGGTGATGCCAGCCTAAAGGAATTTCCCTATATGAAAACAAAATTTATCAACTCAAAATTTAATTTTATTATTAAAAGTAAATTTAATTTCGTTCAATAAGATTTTTTTTATAATTTATTCGTATCTAAAAATCAGGTTCTTTTAAACAAAAATCAATGACGCCCTCTCGAGACGCCAACCCATCAAAGCTGGTATCCCACAAGGATCAATTCTAGGCCCCATACTCTTCAATGTTTTTATTAATGCTATTCCGTTTTATAGAAATGATAGCACTAGCATTACCGCTCCCTACGCTGATGACACCATAATTATTACTTCACACAAAAAATAACCCTTGCTCTAAATAAATTCCAGTGCTGGTTAAATGCCATCTTCAGATGGTCACAACGGTGGACTACCAAAATAAAAGCAAACGAAAGCAGTCCTCTTCAATACTATGAGACTTTATCCCACTCGTGGCCTAAACGTCAACGCCAACATCTATTGGAATGTAGAAAAATTTGGCATAATTAAGCCAAATACCTTGATGTCATTAAAGACAGAAAACTAACATGGAAAACAAGCAACATCAAAGTCCAGCAAAACTGCACTTTCACTTGGGGCGCTGTTACACGCCAGAAAGAAAGTATTGACAACAAACTGCTTATCCTTTTTTCCCCTAAAAAAATGTCCATCAGACCTGCAATTTCTTAAGCTGCAGACATCTTGGGTTTTGCTGCTATCACCACACTCTGACGTCTTCAGCAATTTGAATCTCAACTACCTTGCAGAATTCCCCTCATGGTTCTTCTCAAATGACTCAATCTATCAAGACTACCAATTGCTACCATTGTGCAAATTCGTCTACAAACACAGAATCAATATCTTCAAAAAAATTGATGAGTATACTTATATAGATATTTCAACATAGAACGAGCGCCAGTATCTGCAACAATTCTCAAGTGAAAAAATATATAGTAGAATTATTCTCATACAATGGAAATACATATAACAGAATTAATATAATCTAACGGAAATACATATAGCATAATTAATCACATATCACAGAAATGTTAACTACAACTTGAAACCAACTCCAAATAAATGTCTGCTGAAATTCCAAGTACAAATTTATACATTTTGAAATAAAAGTAAGAGAAAAGAAGCGGGAGTAAAGAAAAGTTCTGTAAATAGCCAGGGAACCAAACCATTTTATTTACCATTATTTTATTTTATTTTTTTTTTTTTAAAAAGGGTGTAAATAGTTTGTTTGTTTGGATGTTTTATGGCGCAAGAGCATCTGGGCTATACTGCGCCAAGAGAGAGAGAGTTGATTTACATTTTTTAACGGTTTTGAGTATTTTACTGGAATACAAAAATATTACGATAAGAATGTAGTAAGGATTGATTGATTGATTGTTTGGCTTTTTTATGGCGCAAGAGCATCTGGGCTATACTGCGCCAAGTAAGGATTGATTAAAATAAGGATAAATATGGCGAGGATCAAAAATATTGATAGTACATGTATATCTCTTTTATTAGACTTTGTTTGTTAAAAATGAATGGTTTGGCATGGAGCAAGTTTGTTGGTGCCATTGTTTCAACAAAATAGTACGCTTCATGTCTCTGTGTCGCATTTTGGTAATTAATAGTTAAATTAATTAATTATTTAATTAGTATTGCATACTTCATAGACTACGTAACTTTTATAGACACTGGGAAACCCAAAAAATCCACGTGACTCTTTTTATTGCGCTAATCTGGAACCAAACTCGCAATATCTCCGAGGTAAGTCCGTTTAATTTTGCTTAGGCTATTGAAAAATGTCGTCGATAATACAGTTTAATGCAGTCTTTTATACACTGGCGTATGCAGGAGGGTTTGATGGGGGTTATAATATCATTACAATACAAATTTGAATATATACATATGAAAACTTTGAATTTTGGCACTGTAACCCCCCTTTCCGATAACCTTGTAACCTCCCCCGTATGAGCTTTCTGCGCATGCCAATGCTTTTACCCGCAAAATAATTATCGATCAAAGATGTTTTTGATCGTACTTGAAGTATAAACATCTACATTGGTGCCCATAATTAAAGGATAGCGTACAAAGACGTAATTCGCAGTATGTGAAAATAAATATTTCTTATATATAAAATAGAAGAAATAAATAAAAATATATAAAACGCTGTATATAGAAAATATAATAAGAAACGATCAACAAACTCGTGAACGTCACATGTGATATGTCGTATATATTTTTTCTTAAGAGAACACCAGCGACTGTTGACTGCCATTGTAAGAAGAAATGAAGATCGTGGGATAATATGAATAACAAACAAATGCGGATCGCCTGAAAATTCATAACAGGCCAGATTTTATCCGCGGGCCATAAGTATCCTGCGCCTTCAGGTAACAGGTGAGCAACCTATGTCTTTTGACGCGAAAATCCAACTCTTCTCCAGCATTTTACACTCAAATGGCGTCGAACTGCAATTGACATAAAAACTTAGAAAACGACGATGTTTTTTTATTCGGTCCAAAGAGATCGATTCCTTTAGAAATCAAGAGTTCATTCTCCGTTAGAAATCGCGATAAAAAAAAGGGGCGAAGGGTTTTTAGAGAGTTTCGAAGCAAAGAACCAGAATAAATTCGAAAAAGAATGCTGCGAAATGGTATGCTCCGTGCTTCGCCTGTGTGGTCCGGGGAATGCTAGAAAATCAATTCTTTTCGACTAACTTTCTTTTTCTGTTTCAGATGGAAGTTACTGGAGTTAAAAGAACTTCGATTTCTTTCGCCCCAGAACAAGAAAACAGGATAGCTACTGTAAAACAAAGGGAATTGATTTGAAATCTTTAAGAAAACCTATGAACCGAAGATAGCTGTGGAAATAGGGAAGAAAAGATGGAAGGAGAATACTGGAAGAGTGAAGAACAAAAGGGGATTTGGCATGTGATGAAAACGTTAAAAAAAAAAGTACTTTTCCTGGAAACTTTTTCCTCTTTTTCCTTTAATTTATCCAGTTCCCCTCCTCGCCCCTAAAAAGTGGGGGGTTGGAATCCTGGGGGGAAATAGAGCGAGATTGAAAGAGATAGAGAACAGAATGGAAATCGATTAGAGAGTAAAGGAAAAAGACAGCGTTGTGAAAAAAAATTCTCTCTCTCTCTCACAGTTTTCGCTCATCTATTTCCACCTGCACCCTAAACACTCCTGTCTGTGCTTTCTTCCCCAATTTTGCAGTTTTGAAAAGATTGGAGTCGACAGAAGAATACAAGCTACAAAATTTAGGCACCGTCTTGTTAAAGGACTTGGAAAAAAATATTGTATATGAAATCAGTGGCGTAGGCAGAAAGTTCATAAGGGGGGGTTATAGGCTTAATGGGAGGGGTTACAGAGCTACAACTCATATATTCCTATGTTAAATATACAAAATTTCATTGCGATGGTGGTTTATAACCCACAAAATCGCCACCTGGCTACGTCTATGTATAAAATTACGGGTCTAGCAATTTTCATGCACACACACACAAGCACACATACACACACACAAACACACACAAATTATGGAGAGGGAAGGATTAAGAAGCTTTAAAAAAAGCATGTGATTTGTCGTTAAGGAAAATAACGTACCTCTATTGGTGGTGGTGGTGGTGGGGCTTGAGCCTGAGAACTGTCCTTTGCTTAGCTACTTATGGAATATCTCCCATAAGTATTCTTATGCAATGGGCGCAGATAGCCCAGATGCTCTTGCGCCAAAAAGCCAAACAACCAACCAACCTTTATGCAATGTTACAGTGCAGTGTTTTGCAACCAGAGTTCATTGAGAGTTCGCGAAGGTTTCCGTGAAAAATTAAACCCTGAAACCCTGCTCTGTAGATGTAATTGATCATTACTGTTCGTTCATGAAAATAAATCCGATGGAACGGTTAGAAATAACGGAAGGTGACGTCATAAACGGGCTAGTTGATTAAACGATTAAACGTAAGAAAGATGGCCCATGTTTTCCCTCTGTAATCAGCTTAGAACTTTTTCTCTGGGAAAATACTGCTGCAACAGCAGCACTGTTTTCGCAGAAGAGAAATGTTCCAAGAACAGATAACAGAAAGTGAGAGTTCACGTAAGTTATCATAGTCACAGGAACCTTGAAACTGGAAAGCCAAAGTTCATGGTATTATCAAGTTCGGACAGCGATGTAGAAAAGGGAGGGATGGGCTCAGTAGACTCAAGGTCCCCATTGGTTATCAAAACACATTATTTTCTCTACAGCCGCATCACATGATCAACTTTAAAGCCGCTTGAGCCCCCCTACACCGAGGGAGGGAGGGTAGGTAGGTATAAAACATAGGCGTACGCAGGAAGTTTGTAAGTGGGGTTACAAGTTTACAAAGGGGGGGGGGGTTAACAAAGCAACAGGTACAACTCCATATATTAATATGCATATATACAAAATTTCATGACAATGGGGCGTTACAATCCCTTGTATCCGCCATTTGTATGAATGTCAGATATTTGGCGCACAGACGAAGGATTCCTTCGCCAATTCCAAATTTAGCACGCCAAGATTAATTATCCAGGGGTTTTGAAACAAGATGTACGTACCTCTTTAAAATGCGGTCTCGATATCGCCATTGGAGTAGCCAAAATATCCGAAACAAATGAGTGAAGTAATTGCGCTTGAAAAGGAAACCGGGAACAGGATTAGATTTCCAGGCAAGTCAAGTAAACCGGAAACTTTACGTAATCTGGTTCATTTAATTTTATCCGGGTTTCGTACGCTCCCATTGAAAGCGGGAATAACGCTGAGATTTATTTCCCTTAAAGAGAGAAATTCCATTTGGCGACATTCTGTTCCCTTTCCAGAATTTTCCAGGACAGAACAAGGTAAAAATAAAAGTCGTGCCTGGAGAGTTTTCCTGAAAAAAAAATCGCTCGGAGTTCCCAAAGGCACGTCTTTAGAAACACCTTTGGGAATACTAAAATCTGTCCTGGATTCTTTTTTCTTTTCCTTTTTTTTCTTTTTTGTTTTCTTTCAGCTTCAAAACTTCTTGGCGAAAGTTGTAGAGTTTTACTGGATTTATTTTGTCACCGTTACTAGATTTCTTTTCCAGGAAAAAAAATCGCTCCTTTAAAAAAGGAAAAACAAAAAAACTGGAGATGGCTCAAGACAATTTGAAAATGGCCTATGGCACGTAAAAATGGGAAATAAATAAAATGGAATTATAGTAGAACCTGCCTAAACTGACCACCTTTGGGACTGAACTGTAATGGTCACCATAGGCAGGCAGGTGGTCACTATCCACGACAAACTTCGGTGTAGGTATGACTAAATCTCTGTCAGTTCTCTCTTATAAGAAACGGTCTCTATATCCAGGTGGTCGATTTACTAGGTTCCACGCTGAAATTTGTTATCTATTTACGTCTTTGGGTGTTTTTTTTTAAATAAAATTACGATAGTAAGGGCAAACCCCCACCCAACTTGCGGCTGTAAACCAAAACCAGGCCTAAGAAAGTGAACGTAATTAGGGCTTGCTTTCCAGCACCTGACATTTTCTTCAAATTGGCGCCCCTAGATAAAAGCCTTGTATAGTTCGTTTACGAAAAGTAGTCCGATGGACAGTTAGAATTTAGCTGACGTCACAAACGATCTAGCCGATTACAGCAGAGGGGAATGCGTCGTTTCAGAACTGGATTTTAGCGAACGTTTGTCTGCGCCAACAACCAGTTCTGAAATGACGTCCTCCCCTCTGCTGTAATCGGCTAGGCCGTTTGCGACATCAGTTCCCGTTATTTCTAACGGTACCATCGAACCACTTTTCGTGAACGAACTATGTATTCATTTCATCCATTCTGTTAATGAATTTGCATGTATCACCCCTTAGAACACGGGGTTTCCCAACCCTGGAGCGCGAGCTGGAATTTCAGAGGGTGCAGCAAATATAGCTTGCGTACTGGAGTAACTATGCTCATCACTCAATTCACTGTTTACAAGTGTTTTGAATCAATTAGAATTTAATTTTTCAATTTACATTCGTATTTCCCGCATTGAGTTAAAAGCTTATTTTTTTTACATTCTCCTTCAAAAACATTCCTCCGCCTCCTAAATTATCAACCTTGTTCTTCTAGAACTACTGAAATAACTTACAGTCATCAGATATTATTATCAGAAACATTATTTATGTACAATACTTCCATCTTCATGTTTAACACTATACGAAATGTCACTCATTCTGATCACTTTCCTGATCATACTCACTTTACAAGAAATCTTAACGATCTAAAATACCAGAGTATTCACGAATGAAACTTGGTGTCTCCTGCATCTGTTGCTTTGGCCCTAGAGTGTGGAATCTTCTTCCTAACTCACTTAAATCTATTTATTGCTTTGCTGAATATAAAAAAACTCATCGGCAGACATCTGTTGGATCGAGAATTATGATATCTCTAAAATTTTCTTCATTTGTACCTTCCACAGCTTTACTACTCAACCAACTCTTTTATCTTATTGTATTTGCTTATTTATTACTTCCACTTATTATATCCAATTCTGGGCAGCAGGGCGTTTGTCCGACCCCAAAGTTTTTACCCTTTACTGCCTAAACGGATTAAGTTTTAATTATTTGATTAGATTTAATTTGAAATGTGACGTTACTTTTATAGGGGACGCGAACTCCAATCAAACATCTTCTACGGGTACAGGGGTCGGAAGCGTTCAGAAACTCCCGCTTTCGGACCTATTTAAGAAACATGTAAGCTCAGAAAAGATCATAGGCCGATGTTTTTTTTTAATTAGGACATATTTACTTTAACTTTTTCTTTTCTTCTTATAATTTTCCATGAAGATAAACTGAGGCGAAACCAAAGATAGCTATCTTTTCCAATACGAGTTGTCAGTGGTATATATAATTTGTTTCAAATGATTTTGACGGACAAGCTTGGAAGATTAATCTTAATCTTTAACAAGCTTACATAAATTAATCTGACAACTAAGGGAAGCTCTCTTGTTTTTCGATTACCAAACAGTCTTCAAAATGCATGCCAGGCCACTTATCCTTCACGCTCTGCTGTTAAGGTTGTCACGAGAAATAGGCAGAATGAAATCTATCAAATCCCATTATCTCGTTGCAAAAATATTTTGACAAATAAATTATTGTTCTGAACTTTGCTTTTCCGTTGTTCTGATCTACTTTCTAATCTTTCTTAGGCATCGAAGTTCTTTTCTTCAATTTTGTTTTGCAACGGTTTCGATTGTTCTGAATTGATTTGCTCGTTTTTCTGACACTGATGCATTGAAAAATTAGCGAGAACTGTTTAATAGTGTTTAAAAAAATTTCCCCGCCTTTTTCACAACACTCGAAGTATACGCGATTCCTCCACACATGTCCTCTCAAAGCTATTCTTCTCTGATTTACTCCAACCTATTTTTTTTTTATCTCATCTATATTTTCCAAGGACGGCTCTTTGATTCTCGACGATATTTTGACGTATGCTGATTGATATCGTGACTATCATTTTGTAGCTTATTTTTGTAGCTTATTTTTGTAGCTTATATATTTGCAAAAATACAAAATATGCGAATTTGTAATTTCCACCTAGAAAGTAAGCATTGAAGAAATTGTAGCAATTCAAAAATTATGGTGGAAGTGATCTGATTTATGATAGCTCATGCAATATGGTGTTAACGACAATATATCTTGGTGTCTGTGGGGGGCTCGAACCCCCCCCCCTTTTTTCACGCCATTGATGCCGTATCTTTCGACTGCTTTCAGCGCAATTCATAAGTATCCAGAACTTACTGTGCGATTACTGTGCGATAAGAACTGTGCGATTTATCGAACAGTTGGACTTTTACTTGCAAAGAGCATCAGGAGGTTGGCAGATTTTCTTGGTTATATCCGGTATTTGATATAACTGTTCATCAGCAATCGTACGTTTATATAACCGTTAATTGGCAACATGCATAATTTACAAATTGGTATACTCAGGTCACCACTATTATTTTTAAGGGATTTTAAAATGGATTAATAGTTAGTGAATAAGATAAGAATAAGATAATGATAAGTCTGTGGCCAGACCAACGATGTTATACAGGGCAGAGACTTGGCCAATTACAAGAGCGCATGAAAGGAAGATGAAAGTGGCTGAGATGAGAATGCTGAGGTGGATGAATGATGTTACAAGGAGGGATAAAATAAGGAATAACCTAATTAGAGGTACGGTCAAGGTTGGACCCATAGGAAGAAAGATACAAGAACATAGGTTAAGATGGCTTGGGCATATGGAGCAGAGAAATGAGGAATATGTGGGAAAGGTATTGGATAAGCTGGTGGTAAGGGGAAGACCCCGGCTGAGATGGAAGGATAAAGTGATGGAAGATCTGGAAGAGTATGGATGGAGTAGAGAAGAGACATTGGATAGAAGATTGTGGAAGAGAAGATTAAAGGACCATAACGCTGACCCCATATAACATGGGAAATGGCAAAGCGAAAGAAGAAGTTAGTGAATAAGATATAGAGTTAAGAATGAATTTCCAGGACAGTGGAATAGCAGTAAGAATTCATTTCATTTTCAATAGCACAATCTGGATGCTGCTGAAGTCTGAAGTGTACTTTTAAGTGTTTCCTAGTAAAAGTTTTATTTTGAAAGCAAACGGAATCCTAATATCATTAAAAAAATGAAATTACAGGCAAAAATGTAGTTCGTTACGTAACGTGAAATAGTTCGTGATATCCGTGATGTTGCATATACAGCGGTAAATTTACTACCTTGGAAAATTGACCACCTCAATAAAGTGACCATTGCAGTCGAGTACTAAAGGTGGCCATTTAATGCAGGATTTACTGTATATAGTGTACATTATATCAAACGAACCGAAATCATTCGTTCGTAATAGACGTGAAGTCGTCATAGCCGTGTTCGTAGTAAACAAGCTCTACTGTATGTTATAACCGTCTTCATATGTTCGCTATCACGCTTAACATATATTGTTTGTTTGTATATTGTTTGGATTTTTTTATGGCGCAAGAGCATCTGGGCTATACTGCGCCAAACATGGTGCTTAACATATAGTATCATATTTGTCAAAATCATTCCCAGCAGCAAATGTACTTTCCTGCATGCTGTTATGTTAGAAACTGTCAAAAAATTGCAGGGGAAGTTAGTTTCATTTCATGCAAATTTTATTCGTCATTTCGTTACGTGTAGCCGAAACGACAGCGCGCCTCACGCGATTGCTGCACGAATGCAACAATAATGGAAGTATGGAGGATTAGAGAGGTCGAAGTTCTCCCCTCACCCGTATGTCCTCACTAGGCTGCACCTGGAAGATGGGAGGATCCAGTGTTATTATTTTTCCCACAGGGGGGGGAAGGGGAATAAATCCCCACACCCTCCCCTGGTACACCAATGCTTCTCATCAATCTTTGTCATTGTGGTAGCAGTTACACGTGTAGGCGCATTGAAATCCATTATCCATCCTATATCTCTGCTCCTGCTGTTTATGAATAGGTTTGCCAGCAAACCAGAAAGAGACGTAATCTAAGATTGGATTTTTGTAGAAATGCAAGTTAGATTCGTAGGATAATATACGAGTATATAATCGTTGCGGACACTAAGCATTGTGGGTGTCCTCACAGTGTTGTGAAATTTCCTCAGTTAGAGGACGACTTATGGACACCATATATAATCATTGTCCTTAAATTAGAGGTGTCCTTAAAAGGAGGGGAGTTGCTGTAGTAAGTGCAACTTGCATAGGAGTTCCATGCACTTTTGTACACCCCTCGCGCGACCCAAAAGTCCAAAAAGTTTTGTCGCATTTCTTTCGAATTTGCGCTTAGAACTTTTGCGTCCTAGAAGACAACTCAGGATCGCCTAAATAGGTGAATCGATGACTTCTTGTTAAGAAAAATGTCCATATCAAAAATTTCCCCTCTTAAAAGAAGTTTTACCAAGCAATATGGCATGGTAACTACATTTGTGACATGTAAAACTACATGTGAAATAAAAACAAACAAACATTATTTAACAAACAAACCCAGCATTCTTATATCCGTTATTTTTATTTTTCGCCGTTACTATAAGCATCAACCCTCTAACTGCTTATCCCGCGATTTCCACGGGCAACATGAAAGTAACAAAATTTGCTCATCCCGCGATTTCCGCGGGTATGCAATTTTTCCATTCTATTTAAAAGCGCATCCCGCTTTTCCCCCGTTTAATCGTCGATAATGCATTTTCTACAATATTTAAAATTTGAGTCGTGCTTTGGTCAACAAATGGCGTTATCTTCGCCTAAATTTTCGTATTTGCATAGAGTTCACTAACTGATTTTGCAAGCGCTCCCTTTGTTATCGGTTTTTGTATTCAGAATATGGCTTGCAGGAAACGTTCAGCGAATGGTTTTTATTAGTATACATGCTTTATATTTGTATTCTATAAAGTAATGGAGGGTTCAAGTATTACGTAATCATCTGTGTAGGGGTGGGTAGCCGATTATCTTATTTTCTTACGTTGATCAATGTTAATTTTTGTTTACCGGCGAGTGGGGGGGGGTTGAAATGGCCAAAACGTTGCTTACGTAATATTTGAACTTTCCCTCTAAATCAGTGGCTCCCAATTGATGGTCAGACGAGTCATTATTTAAAAATGAAAAAACATATAAAATTATTAAAATTAAAATAAATGAAATTGATTGCATATTTGTAGTATTTTACAATCTGACGGAATTTCATAAAACGGTTCGTATTAAAAGTAATTCGTCTTAAGCGTGTTCATCTTAACGAGGTTTGACTGTATTATCATTAAATTTTTCCGTTTATTATTTATTATTTTTTCCCAAAGAACGATTTTACAAACACACATCCCTCCAAAAAAAGACCAGCTCCCTTTTTTATTAAGGTGTTGCAATTAATTCGTGAGAATTTTTCAAAGTGGTCCGCGGCTTAAATTGAGTTGGGAACCACTGCTCTAAATCGTAATTTAATTAAGACTTGTTTTCAGAATTTTTGTCTTTATATGATTACTCTTAAACTTGATTTTTATGAAAACCTGTTCTTATGTACGAAATTTATATTAAAAAAAATCTTGTTTACAAAAATGTGCTGCATATTTTAACTCTCAAATGCATATAGATTTGAAATATGTAATAAAAATATATGCAATTTTTGAAGCGACTTTGATAAAACAATTGAGCAGTCAGAGGGTTGATGGCCAGTTTTTTAATAACAAACAGTTATTTCGACACTGGCGTAAGGTTTAAAAACACGACGTTTCGGGAGCCAACTGCTCCCTTTGTCAAGTGAAGGCAGTTTAACTGTTTGTTATGGAATCTCCTGGTGAAACTCTGTATTGTTTCGTCAGTTTTTTAATGTAAAATGAGCAGTATTTAGGAATATCTAAATACCTGCTATGATTTTTTCAAGTATCCGAGCATCTATCTGTCCACCGAATACACCTTTCTTCATCTTCACACATTAATAATATCCGTATCGAAATTAGTAGAAATATTGGAGTGATTCGAAACGTCAGCTGCTACTTAGCGGCTACATGTTGTCTTGAACTTTACTACTCTGTGATTTTTTCTTTTCTTTTGTTATTGCCTTCTAATCTGTTTGTTTGTTTGTTTGGATTTTTTATGGCGCAAGAGCATCTGGGCTATACTGCGCCAAGCCTTCTAATCTATGAAAACACTTACACATTTAATCTCGTTAGATTAGCCAGACATCTCCGCTCCTAAGTTATCAAACTTATTCGTTCTGTTGATTCTTCCACATGATGGCAATCGGTAATTCTCTGATACACATCTCAATGAGAACTTCTTCTCTACCAAACCATTCTTTTAAAGCTTCTAGAGCTTCCTTATAATTGGCTGCAGAAGGTGGATAGTTCTCTACTATGTGTCTACAGCTGGGATTACAGCGCCGCCTCCGGCGGCCACCCTTCCCAATGAAACCCTTGCACAATTCCTCCTATGTGTCTATAGTGCTGCATTTATAAATGGGCACTTACTCGGGGCGCAAAATTTCTTGGGCTCAAGAAGCTGCGAATTATTGTTATTATTATTATTTTTTTTAATTGCAATTTATTTACCGTAGAATTCTGTCGATCAGCTCTCCCCGAGAAGGCGCCCTCCACCCTTTTTTTCTAAATCTGAAATTCTGAAAAACTGCGTGAACCTCCAAGGCTGGTTCCAGGCAGGGGGCGTGCTCCCCTCAGAGAATAATTTCATATTAAAAATAATTATTTTCAAGTAAAAAAATACTTAAAAATAAACTTACAAATGAAATTTTCGAATTTTGGCTTTGAACCCACCGACGTTGATTGAATGAGATATTGAATCTTACCCTTCTCCAAGACATTTATATCCTGATCAATCTCCTTGAATAAGCTCCAAAATAAAATCCAATTCTTCAAGTTTTCGGAACTCTATTTTAGGCAACTTAAAATTATTTCTAGTGTCATTGGTCACCCTATTATCCGTGCAAATACTGTCTTCTCTCTCTCTCTCTCTCTCTTTTTATGCATTTCCTTTTCCCCGCAATAGTTTCATCTTGTCTGCCATTCTGATATATTTCCTTTCATATTCTTCCATAACCAGAAATCCCTTTTCATATTCCTCTTCCCTTTTATTCTTTTCAACTTCTTTCTCTCCCGTTCAGAAGTATATCTGCTAAAGCTTCTCATTGTATTTCTTCTAACTTACAAGGGGAACCCACAGTGAGTGCCCCGCCGATTTTGATGAAAGTAGAGCCAAAATAAGGAAATACGTGTCTCGGCATTCGTGCCAATGCGGCTAATTTCCAGAGACATGGATTTTTAAAGATTTTGCATCCGATATATGAGCTTAAAATACATCTAGCCTAGTTGGTAAGTTACCGGCCTAGCGCTTCGTGTTTTTGCGTTCGATACCCGCAGAAATTGATCACCTTTTTTCTTTTAATATGTATCCTTTTTACATATTTATGTATTTTTATTAGTAAAAATATTTTGTTCATAAACGTACTTTAATAAAATTCATATTTATGTAGTTATGCTAATTGCACACTTACAGCAGTGATAATTTCTACTCGAATTTTAATTGCTGATTATTAAAAAGTTGAAAAGTTGAAAAAGTTTTGGCGTAGCCATCCAGCCTGTTATGTAGTTAAGTAGATCCAGCACACTTTAATAATGTTTTTACAAATGACGACGGCACCTGTTCTTCTACTGTTGAAGTAATTCCACCTCATTGTACCCCATACTGTCAACCTCGTGATGTGTACTTCTTCAGTTAAGTAAAAAATTTCATTAAAAGGTTACAAAATTGTGTTGAAATCTTACAAGAAAATAGTCATTTAAACATGCGAGCAGATAGATGCTTTGAAGACCCATTCACTTATTGACAATCAACTTTCGGCGCCAACTTTTAAGAATACTTTACTGTACTCTTGGTTTGTTGCAAAGTTACGAAAGAAGAGTCTTTGAAAATGTAGATGGTATTTGTTTTCCAGATGATATTAGACAAAGAAAATCAGTTGTTCGAACAATTCATTTATAAAATGCTCACATTGTAGAATTTTTTTTATGTTTTTATGATAATTATCATCCATAACCGTGTACCAGTATACAATTCCGACACCTCCGATAGTGATACACAAAATATGTTCACGTTAGTCAGTTTTAAGATAAAATTGATTGCATTTTATAAAATAAAATGTTTCTGTATAAATAAAATGCATATAAATGAGATGCATATAAAATGTTTATATCTTATAAAATAAAAGATTACATACTAAAAATATATTTGTCAATAGATAAATATATTTAAAAAAATATTAGGCATAACAGATGCTAATAGTGGAAGACTGAAAAGGCTAATAATGATAAAATAAGACGAATTAACTCGGTTTTCTTTTTTATTTAATGGAATTGTTAAAAGTTTTCAGAAAAAATCTTTCCATCCTTAAATAAAACAAAACTGTGTTATTGGTGTAATTTCATCCCTTCACAGGTTGACAATGAGTACGCAAATTTTATGAAAGGTATGTTCACATAAAAACTTACAGCTAACTCCTAAACTTTTTGTACCTTTACAACTCTTCAATAAAATATTAAAATTCGTGTAAAAATTATAACTGCGAAAAATAGTATCACAGAATTAAATATGTAAATATGAATTTTATTAAAGTAAGTTTATGAACAAAATCCGATTGTAAGCAAAATATTTT
>QLNU02000506.1:0-12672 GCA_006491805.2 Dysdera silvatica | reverse complement strand
CATAATATTTTCCTGTAAATGTCAGTTTCCTTATATCATGTTGTACGCATGTTTACCATTTACACTGTCGCATCACAATATTTTCAAAAGCTAGATTGAACATGGGAAAAACCATTTGCACTAGAACACAATACATTCAATATTGTAAAGATAGATTGACTAAACAAGAAAATGCAGAAAAATTTACATCTAATATACTCCGTGAAGGGATGTAGCAATTCAAAAATTATGGAAGGGGGCGGCTCAAGCAGTTTTAAAAAAGGTAAAGTAATTCTGCGTTACGGTAATCAACGTGCGTGGTTATTCAATGAGGCAGTGGCGTAACCAGGGGGGGTTGGGGGATTCAACTCCACAGAACCCTAGAAGCATTTTGAAAAGCAGGGAAACTGTCAAGAAAAAGGCAATATGATCAATTTCGGATTCAGAAATCTTTCAGGGTGGGGTGTGCGATCTGTTTTCGATTCCTATTTTCCACTGTGTCCGGTACTCTTTCATTTTGTTTTCCATGATATAGTGGCCTGCAGGCAGGGCTCAAGGTGGGGTAGGGAGGGGGTCTCGCTGCATTCAGTTTAGAATTTCAATTGCCCTTTATTGGTTGAAATCCTCTTTGCATATGTCCTGTCCATTGCGAAACTGTTTCTTGCTTTTAGCAACGAAGTCCTCAGATCTGTCATGCAAGTGTTTCTTTTCCAATTTTTTGAAAACGACACACTTGAATGAAATTTGAAAAAGAAACTATTCGAATTTGCACACTCTTCCATATTTCTTTAAGACCTTTTCCAATTCTTCATATATAAAATATTTAAGGAAGAAATGTGGGATGGGAAGAAGAAGGAAAACACAATGTGAAATGAAAATGAAGCGAGAGTACGTAGTCGGTACAATTTTCAACCCAATGGGACCATTTTATTTTGTTAAGAACGGGTATTTTAAAATATTGTAAGCGTTTTAAGAAACGCCATTTTATACGCACATAACCGCTTCAATCGGAAAGTTGAAAAAGATTTATATGTATGCAGACGGTGAATTTGTTTCATAAAGAAGAATTCCTAATATATTATATTTTGGAATTTCAGCTGGAAAACTGGCATGAAGTTTGTGAAGACTCTGGAACTGGAAATATGCAAACTCCAACAGCGCGCCAAAGCCGATTTGTTTCCGTCGGAGAAGTAAAGTTCCTTCTCCTGAAAATATAGCATTTATTATTTATTTTAGAGACGTATTCGATCGTTTTGCGTAGATTCAAAGGAGCACGTTCTTGCATTATGCATTTTCCGGAAAGACGGCCTTTTCCCGGATTCCGGATCCATCGAAGGAATCTCATTTCCTGAAGCCGGAAGAGGTGCCGGAACGGCTTCAACTCCCTGTCCTTCCAAGTAATCTCCTCCGATCAATGTGGAAGACTTCGCGATGCAGTTGGTTGGTTGTCTGGAGAAGTGGATATCAAACTGTTACATGCTCTCTACACACATGGCAATGTCTATGATTTTGTCGTGCTTGGCCAAGATATTTCCCGGCCTTTGAGTATTTTAAGAAAACAAATATAAAAATAATTCTCTTGCAAATCCTTTTTTAACGATCTCTACGATCAACACAAGTAAATTTAATAGTTATTTGTTTCAATTTTGCTGTCCCGGAGACAATGAAAATCAGTGATTTTTACTTAATTGTTGCTAAAACGTAAAAATTTAAAGGTATATTCGTTACACGAAATTCTCATAAATTTTATTGAGTATTATTTATTAGTAATTATATCCATGAGTACAAAATTACGGAATTATGGTTTATGTTGTCCCGCAACTTCCAAATCGGAGAGGCAAGATGGTTAAAGTAAGGATTCATAAGATACGTATTTTTAGGATATGCTAGTGCTTATGATTAATGACATAAGCACTCTCCTATGTATGTTAGTGCTTATGATTAATGACATAAGCACTCTCCTGTGTATGTCAGTGCATATGATTAATGGCATAAGCATTCTCCTGTGTATGTCAGTGCTTATGATTAATGGCATAAACACTATCCTGTGTATGTCAGTGCTTATGATTAATGGCATAAGCACTCTCCTGTGTATGCCAGTGCTTATGATTAATGGCATAAGCACTCTCCACTTCCCCAGTATGCCAGTGCTTATGATTAATGGCATAAGCACTCTCCTGTGTATGTCAGTGCTTATGATTAATGGCATAAGCACTTGTAGTATGTCATGCTTATGATTAATGCAGCATAAGCACTCCTGTGTATGTCAAAGGATTATTATTAATGGCATAAGCACTCTCCCAAAAGTATGCCGGTGCTTATGATTAATGGCATAAGCACTCTCCTGTGTTTGCCGGTGCTTATGATTAATGGCATGGGCACTCTCCTGTGCATGCCAGTGCTTATGATTAATGGCATAAGCAATCCTCCTGTATGCCAGTGCTTATGATTATCGGCATAAGATTCTCCCAGGCATACAAGCTTATGACACGGCATGGGCACACAGGGAGTGCTAATGGTTTTTGGCCCACACCATTGAATGAAAATTTGCATATATATGCACATATATATGAAATTGTTATTCTGTAATTCCCCTCCCCCCCTTACGAAGTTTCTGCGTACGCCAGTGACCATAAGAAATGTTGAGTTGTGCTGTGAGAGCACCACCTGCGAACAGTTCGTTTTATGGTGGCTTGAGGGGCAAGGTTGAATGTGTTCCAATCACGAGCGGTTGCACCATCGGATTTGTAACTTTAAAATAACAAGTCATTTCTACATCAATTTCAACGTATATTGACTAACGAAATATAAAATTAACTTAATTAACTTAACTTAAATACAGTACATAACAAAAATTAACTAAATTGTAACTAAGATCGTACAACGCCGAACCACTTGCTCAGACGTTGGTGAGGCTGGCCACAAGAACGCAAAAGCTGGGAACTGGAAACTAGAAACTTTAGGCACATTATTGTTGTAATTTTATCCTGGTGGCACTCCTGTTCCTCAATAAAGCACATCATAATCACGTGTACATAAAAATCAGCATAACTGCTATAGTTTCCTCAGCAACGTAAATACGTAATTAAGAAGTTATTAATTGTTAAAACTAATTAATGTCATTTTCCATTTTTGCCGTTTCACGATTTGTATTATGACCAAATGTGGTATGAAGCCAAGGGCGAATCTCCAAACAAAATTTTGTGTGGGGTGAGAGGGTGCGCAAAGCTTAAAAAAGCAATGTAGACTTGTTCCTAGAGATCTATAATTAAAAACGATTTTTTTTTTGTTTTTGGGGGATGAGAAGGGAGAGGACGTATTTCTTACGTCCTCTTGCTGAATCCACCCTTGTATAAGGCAGACAACAAATTTGCACTGTCAAATGTCATCTCAACAAAGAGACGGTATTTAAAATATCTAGCTTGCAATAAGTAATATAAGCAATAATCGTAAGCAAATATAAGTAATATAAGCAATAAGTAATATAAGCAATATAGTGTAAGCAAATATAAGCAATATAGTGTAAGCAAATATAAGCAATATAGTGTAAGCAAATATAAGCAATATAGTGTAAGCAAATATAAGTAACATAAGCAATATAGTGTAAGCAAATGTAAGTAATATAAGCAATATATTGTAAGCAAATATAAGTAATATGGGCACACTAATAAATAAAATCCTTAATTCATGATATTTCGCTCATTGAGGGTTAGATTAGAATCTAGACAAACTTGGATGTTTGTAATACTAAAATCACGGCTCAGGGCTAATTTTATTCCTTTCATCAAAGGCGTAGGCAGAAAGTTCATAAGGGGGACCAATGGGGGGTTACAGAGCTACAACTCACATATTCCTATGTTAAATATACAAAATTTCATTGCAATGGGGGGTTACAACCCCCATCAACACCCCCTGCGTACGCCAGTGCCTTTCATCCTATCCCATATGACTTATTGAATAGTTTTTAGGGTTTAAATCTAGGAAAAGCCACCATGAAACGAATTTATTTTCCCTGACATCATTACCCTGACATTTATTTCCCTGGCTTTATCATATGTAATCATTATTGAATATGTCAGTCGGTTTGCGACATCGATTTTAAATAAATTAGGGCCCTGCGGTGGCGCAGTGTGGTAACGCGTTCTCCTAGTGCGCCGCTAATCCGGGTTCGACTCCCAGCAGTGCAAAAAGAACGCTTACTCAGAGATCTCATAAAGATCGCACTGCTCACTGTAGTCCGGGGTTTGGTTCCCTAGGCCTTAAGAGGTTCGGATTCCTCGGAAAACAGTAGGTCCCGGCGCAGCATGACCACTGTAGTCTTTGAGCCGTAAAACCAAAAAGAAAGAAAGAAGTATTAAATAAATTAGTTGAAATTTTCAATTAAAAATGAGATATTAAGAAAGTCTGGACCGAAGCATAATTTGGGAGAAATCCGCTAGAAAAAGGGAAAATATTGTGGTTTTTCCCCATAACGATCGAAAATTCAATTTTTGTCGCGGTTATGTTGTTCTTGGTGTGGTTTCCATAAAAATTGATACATCCATGATGTGGCGATAAAATGGCCGCCAAGGGATCACTTACGCTACAGAGGAAGTAAGAACTTGGCTGATTTATGAACACTGGAAGCGGAAGTACGTCTATAGGAGTTTCCTAATTCACAAATTAGGATCGCCGTTAGTTCCTTAAATGACACCAAAGTGAGATTAATGAAGTGTTCAGCTTAACGAAATTGGGAACCCGTTAAGCGAGTTTGCAAAGTTGTGTGTCTCAGCTAATAATGAAATTATTGCAGAAATTGGGGGAGAATCCAAAAGCATTCGTGAAAATTGATGTAAAGGTCCAATACAAACTTACCCTATTCATACCATCATACTAAATATCTAAGACAAACGGTTCTTCAACTGTGGTCCGTGGACCCCTGGGGGTCTGCGAGACCCTCCCAGTGCTCCACAAAATACTAATGCAAGAGCATTTACTCTTTAATGCTAAAAATAAATTACGAGGGAACGAAAAATTCTTCCTTAAATGGTGAAAATCAGTGATGAAACATTAGAAATAAATATATATGATGAAAATTCGGGACTTTAAACTTTGAGTTATTTCTTGGGGGTTCGCGAAAGCGAGTGATCTCTTTAAACTTTGAGTTATTTCTTGGGGGTTCGCGAAAGCGAGTGATCTCTGAAGGTCCAAGGAAAGCGAATGATCTCTGAAGTGGGTCTGTGGTCTAGAAAAAATTTCATTAAGGAATCACTGTCTTTAGACGAAAACATGTCAAACTCCAAAGTCTGGACACATGTGCTTCAACAAACAACGTGTTTAGGTTTATGCGGTAAAAAATTTTGTAAAGTTGAAGCGTTGATTTAGTTCGAAAAGTATAGTATCAAAATAAAGAACAAGAACAACAACATAATTAATGTTTTCGTCCTGACACTTGACATCTCTTTTTCTGCTACTGGTTTTCCTACTTCGAGGAAAGTCTTGTTCGAAGTAATGACGTCCAAAAACAAGTCGAGGTACGAAGGTCAGCAGTTATGTATCTGACAGAAGACTTCTTTCCTTTCACAATTGTAAATAACTACCCGCATTGATAGGTACTTCCAAACTTGGAAATAGTTTCGCGTGTGAATTTTCAGTATTTTCAAACCTGGTAAGTAAATATTTGTAAAATTCAGACATGCCAACTTCACTGCATTTTACCTTCAGATCTGAATCGTGTGAAATTCAATTACCTCCATTTGCGCTTGTATTATTAGGTATTGATTCTATATTTGTTGAAAAAATTGAAGAAAACAGAATAAACTTGTCTTCCAATCGATCATTGGTGAACGTTGTATTTCGCTATTGATAATTATGTACATTGGCGTACACAAGGGGGGGATTTTGATGGGGGTTGAAACCCCCATTGCAAGGAAAATTTGTATATTTAACATAGGAATATGTGAGTTGTAGCTCTGTAATCATAGGCGCAGCTAGGGGGGGGGAGTTTTGGGGTTGTAGCCCCCACATCGCAATGAAATTTCGTATATTTAACATAGGAACATATGAGTTGTGGCTCTGTAATCCCACCCATTAAGCCTATATATAACCCCTCCCTTATGAACTTTCTGCCTATGCCACTGTCTGTAACCCCAATAACACACATTGAACCTATAACCCCCTTGTGAACTTTCTGCGTACGCCTATGATTATGTATAACAAGATATAGAATAATTAAGTTACGAAATTTTTATTAAAATGTTTTGTTGGGTTTTTTTTTTTTGCATATCGAATATTAGCTGGGCCGCAAAAATATTCCTTACAGATCACATGCGGGCCGCAAACTTCACATGCTTGTCTCAGACTATTGTCGTAGAAAATTTTACAGTGGACTCGAGTTTTTACGAACCTCCAATTTGTGAATTTCTACACCTGCATCTGTATGATCACCTTGAAAATACATGGGAGAAGACAATCTGGCATTTTGATAGAAATTTTGCGAAGAACAAAAAGAAAGTTGCTTTTATTGAAGCCAATTGTACTACTAATTGCAGAGTTGCTAACTCGAATTCAGCTGAACTCATTTTTCTTTTACCTTCAAACCGCACGAGTGTTTTACACAAGCGCGGACACAAGGGGAGTGAGGGGGCACAGGGATCATAACCCCTCCCAAAATATATTTTTTCACCGTAAAAAATTTCAATTTTCCTGGTAAATGAAGGGCGCTATTCCAAAACCCGGGCAAATCCTGTCCTTGACCCCCCCAAAAATGAAAGTCTGTGCCCGCCTCTGGTTTTCACAGCCTCATGGATCAAGGAGTTATCCAAAACGTCAAATTCAACTACCGAAAGCTGTCCCTGAAGGGCACGATTGCTACGTTTGAGCAAAAGGAGAAATTTCATGTGCCTGTACTCGATGTCCTTTGTTACATCGACAAATCTTTGAATATGGTGTCAAAGAAGATAATTTTAAATTGTTTCAGACATGAGGACTTTATTTATTTCTTCCGGAAATTATGATCATCGGACTCTGACGATGGTGATAACGTGCTCATTTATTTTCGGTCTTGCACAACGTTTACGGAATCACGACTGTACTATTTTTGATGAAGTGTCAACTGAGGCATATGCGGCAATTGACAATGGTGTCACTATCAGCTCTGAAGCTTCCATGCCCGAAATCGTGTCTCAAGTGTTACGTTCAAATGCTGTTAGAAGTTATCATGATAACAATGACTCTTTATCATCTTGCTATCATACATTTTCTGTCATCTCCGTATCTAAGAATCCTTAATACGGAGAAAGAGACATTGTTCCTGTCCTTGTTCGTCTACTAGTCTAGACACTCCGGGTTAAACGGAGGGACCCTGGTTCGAATCCAGGATGGGGAAGGCACTCACAAAAATCTCGCCCTGGTGGCTTTGTGTGTTGACCATTATTTGGCAATTGTGTTATCCCTGAGAAGGGTAATAATATCTTACATTTACATATATGTTGCAATGTATAATTGTCTATAGTATGTACTTGGGGGCCCCAATGATTTTGAAAACTCGACGTTGATGGAGTTTTATAAAATAAGGAATGAAAACGTCCTTACAGTGTGGCTGGCTACTTCAACCTTGATCACTGACTAATGCTTTGATTAATAGCAATCTCCTTTTTATGTGATTGTTGCGTAAGATTTTTATTGGTAAGTTGCTTACTTCAAGGCAATGGTAGTGAAATAAGCAGCTTTGCGTCTTTCCGACGTCCCCTCCCCACCCCCACGCCTCCTCCAACCTTCGAGGCCTACGCAAAGCGGGGGTTTAATCTACAGCATCTGTTCAATCAACTGTTTCTAGCAATATTTAAATGTGGCTTTCTATGTAAATTGCTAAAAAATTTATTTTTTTTTTAGCTTTCTTAATACTTCAAGAATTAATGTTAGTGTTTTGTTAACTTTTTTTTTTTTCAATCCAACGCAAAATTAATGTTGACCTTTTGTTTGTTTACCACATGTTTAGCACTGGCCTGCTGTTTGTTCACTACACAATTAGAATGGGTGTTCCGTAGGTTCAGTATATAATTTAAGTTGGTATTTTGTTAGCTGATCTCAAAATTAGTATTTGTCTTTTATTTTCCACTACAAAATTCGTATCGTTTTTTATTTTCCACCACAAATTTAGTATCGGTCCTTCCTTATTTCAACATAAAATTTATAATAATCACCTTGTTGCGTTTTTTTTCATTTAGTTCTCTAGCTTTCTTCTCCTATTCTTATTTGTCTTCCGCAGCTTTTGAAAGTGTTCAAAAATTAAATTGATACAGCAAAACCTGCCTAAAGTGACCACCTTTGTGAACTGGACTGCAATGGTCATCATAGAGAGGTGGTCACAATACACGACAAATTTGGTATGGGCATGAGTAAGCCCCTACGAATTCTCCCTTATAAAAAGTGGCCACTTTGTTCAAGTGGTCACATTACCAGGTTCCTCTACATATGTCTTTGCAAACCTGTTGAACTGAAGTAATCACTTTCTTTTGTACTCCCTAAATCAGCTGGCTAGGCTACCTAAGCCTTTTAGGAATCCGCACCTTGAGGGCTTATTTTACCTCCGATATCAAACCTGGAACTACGAAGTATCAGACAAACACTTTATCTCTCTTCTACTCAGTAGCTTAGCAACTCAAAACTTATGGGGTGCAGGTCCCTCTGACACCCCAAATATATATTTTTGGGGGGGAGCAGACCCCCCAAAGTTGATAAACAGTAAAGAAAGAACCGCACAATATTGTTGAAGGTAAAAGTGACGTTATATATGAAACATATTAGAGTAAAATCCCGATTAATCGAAATAAGTGGGGTGGAATCCTATTTCGGATAAACAAAATTTCGGATAAAACGGGAATTCACTTTTCGGTGCAAAGATTAAAAAAAATTTATCCAAAAAACACAGCGTAATTATGATGTCACGGGTCTGAGCCCAGACCAGATTAGTGACTCGCGATTGCAAGATGTCTTAGTCGATTGTTTGAACATCTCGAAAGCTCTCGATGTTTTTTAAAACTGACTCGATACATCGGGTAACCTTAAAAAAAAATTGTAAAATTCCGACTGCCATTTCTATTTACTTATATACGATCTTTGACCAGTGTTTGTTTTGAATGATAAAACAAAATTGTAATTGTATCTTTACCAGCCATGTTTTTGAATATAAATACTATGTTATATATAATTACCGTGAATTTCTTTTGACGACAAAAACAATTTAAATATTTTTATAAATAATTTTAAAACTAAATGCAGCTTAAAACACTAGAGGGTCTATTTCTGAGTCACTCAGTGCAATGTCGTATACTATAATTTTCATCATTTTCTATGATTCTCATATAAAAGCGGCACAGAATTTTTAAGTAGATAATGTTTAGTTATATTTGCAAAATGAATTCAAAAATGAAGTTCTTGTGTACTTAAGACAAATAAATAAATAAATAAATAAATAAATAAAATAAGTGCAGGTCGTTTGGATTTAGTTAAATCGGAATTCTACTTTATAGGCTCTCTAAAACCTATATAACGATTCCATAAACAAATATTATAGTTGTTTTGCCTGAACGTCAGAAAATACGTCTAGATCTAATTACTGATTCACTAAATCAACAACGATGTCATATGTTCACGCGCAGTGTGGTTGAGTAGCTGACTCGCGATTGTAATCAGACATCGCGATTGTTAAGCTCAAGGACGAATTAATTATTGACTCGAATGTAAATTTGAGTCGATTGCGATTCTTTCGATTGTAAAAAATCTCAATTAATCATAATCGCTCATCACTACGACCAGATGCCATGATTTCAATAATTTCATTGGCAGCTTTTAAATCTTCGAACGCTTAACCACTGAGGAGAGCATTTTAGTTTGGAGAGACGAATTTACAGAAAAGATGCTTACGGCTTCGAATTTATATATTAGCTTCGATATACGACATACCAGTCATTATACGTCGGAAACTTACCAGGACTATGCAGACGTGGAACGTCTATCAAACACGCCATTGAAGCCCTTCTGACCTCGAAATTTTCACTTTTTACACCACGAGGTCACGTGTGGTCACGGGCGCCCCGAAAGGGGTGTAAGGGGTACACTTGCACCCTCTTAACTTATGAAAAAATGGGAAAAAAGGGACTGAATCCCCAAGAGACTATAGTCCAAGAATATTATTCAATTGGAATGTTTCCTAGATGCACCTTCTTGCATATAACTCTGGGGGCGCCCATGCGTATGGTCTTAGTAGGCATACAGTAGTAAATGAAAAACAATAGACCAGCACCACCGAACTTTTCTAGTACACCTTTTGCTTTTGTCACTATGTTTTTAAATAGCATTTGTGTTAGATTTTTCATAAGATCGGAGTATATTTAAAAACATATAAGTATTTTTGTTAAGAATATTGAACCGGTGTCTGTTTATAAAATAACAATTAAAATAAACGAGCAGTAGGTCAATTCGGTTAAACGAAGTTCAGTTGAGCGGAAGTCAACTGTTGACTCATTTGTTTGCACATGAAGGTTCTTCCATTCAGGACCCACCCACCCCCACGTCCATGGGCATACATACGAGTCCTTCTAGGGGGGGCTGAGGAACATTAACGGGTACTTGTGGGGCGGGCTGAGAAAAATTATCACCTCCTTCTGAAGGCTCTAGAGAATTTTAGTGAATGTACAAGATACCAAAACGCTACAAAAATAATTGATACTGCTTGACAATTAGTAATGAGCTAAAAAGTACCTTATTTTAAAATGCGACTGTAAATTTCTTTGAAGTAAATGCATAGCAGAATCAGACAAATCAAATTCTTGAACGACTGGGGGGGGGCTCGATTCCCCCCTATCCCTCTCCCTATATGGTCGCCCATGTCCCTGCCCCTCCTCAAATACTTTCTTCAAGTTAGTGATCCTGACATACATGCATGCCAGGGTTTAAGCTGGCCCGAAACATGCTGTCGCAAAAATGCTAAAACGGAGGAAAAAGTTATAGCAAAATGCTAAAACGGAGGAAAAAGTAGTAGCAAAATGCTAAAAAATATTAGTAGCTTTCATTGCTCGAAAAATCGTATCAATGAAATTATTTATATCAACAATGCTTAATAGGTACTGTTAAGAATTTTGAAGAGGAAACAAAAAGGAACAAGAAAAGATCGCTGAAGTGCAAAATGGATATTCTGGAATCGGAGAATCCTGTTTTCAGAGAATAAACTGTGGTTAAAAATGCCTGTCGCATTTTCGCGATGGGCAATAATTTTTTCTTCGCATTTTCGAGCAACTCGTCGCAAAAATGCGACTGCATCTTAAACCCTGACGCACGCACACATCCAAACGTTTCGTTCCGTTATCAACAAGGAAAATGAACGGCATAAAAAAAGGACAAAAATAAACCGTTTTACACAAATTCCTCCTGGTTTGAGTTGGCGTAAATAGGTGTTACCTCTATCTTATGAAACTGACAGTTGATTAAAAATGGTGGCAGGAGGAAAAGAAAAATGACATTCGAATAACCAGGTTCGCTGCGCTTTCGTATCTTCCAATTTTATCAGTTTTGTAAACACCTCGACTGGCACGCCCTTGGATCGACTACGCAATGCTTAGTTTGGTTGGTTACTATAGTAATGCCCATCGTACATTTTCGCTCGATGAGCATTATTACAATAGTAATGCCTATCGAGCGAAAATGTACTGAAATACTCAATATCTTCTAAATGGCTATTTTAAACGTCCAACGAAGTTAACAGTTTCTCAAACTTTTTCTATTATTATATTGAAACTTCAGCATAGAACTATAAAAGAAGTTTTTGTATTATTCAGTATTTGTTTCTAAAAGGAATGTAAACAAGCACGGAAAGGGTTATTTTTTTTCTTGGCTATTTGTTTACAAACAATATACATAAAAGTATTGAAAAATGCATCGTATTAGCGAGTATTTGTTTATAAAATATATAAATAAGTATGGAAAACGTTTTTGTGTTATTGAGAGTACTTATTTATAAATATGTATATTAATAATTGCTTTAAATTATTAATTATATTTAATTAATTAATTATTATTAATTTTCGTTATAGACAGATGATCGTTATTGTCACTATGGTTATAGTAGATGATCGTTATGGTCACTATTGTTATAGACAGATGATCATTATAGTCACTATAGCTATATACAGATTTCATTGTATTTGTATGTATTTTTATACACATTTTTATTTTGTTCAGGATTCTGTGGATTTTCGCGACCGGAGGCGCTAACCCTGCGGTTGTAATGATAATTATGTTGGACTATATGGCGCAAGGTCATCAAAGGACACTCTACACCAAGGAATATTAAGAAAACAAAGGTTCTGCTTAAAAATAACAGTGTCAATATAATGTAGAAAAGGTGTCGATGGTTTTCGAATTCGAGGTTTCGCTGAATCTTTCCAATTCATCATATTATTAAAATTCAGCTGCACATTCAATGAGTTCAGCTGCACATTCAATGAGTTCAGCTGCACATCCAATGGGTTCAGCTGTACATTCAATGAGGTCAGCTGCACATTCAATGAGTTCAGCTACAAAGCTCAATGAATACTGTAAAAGAATTAGCATAATGCAGAATGTATATTATACCAGTGGTTCTTTAACTTTCCTAGACCGCGTAAACTTTCAGTATTATATACCACTTTATCATACCTGTATCAGGAGGGGGGG
>QLNU02000484.1:0-12006 GCA_006491805.2 Dysdera silvatica | reverse complement strand
TGCCTAGGGCCACATTGTGCACTTTTGCGGTCTGTGATGAAATGGCTCAACTTACATATCGTATTAACGTCCCTTAGTAAAGGCGTCAGCCTGGCTAACTTAACTGTGCGTAGGAATTCGAATTTAAATGGTTTTTATATATCTTGTAATTCAGAATTTACGCAAAGCCGGTGGTCTCGTCTTAGATAGCCGAAAATGAACCTTTGGGACGCAAAACATAAAAAAAAATAAAAGTAGCGTTCTAATACGTTGCATTTGATATACAGAATTAATTTTCGCTTATTCAATAGCTATAATTTCTACTATTTCATGGCGTGGGAGTTGCAGCACTCCAAATGCAAATTTAATATATTTTGTGTGTCTCTTACAATATTATCAACTTTATTTTTGATACCTCCAAGTTTTATCACACTAGGCTGCTACCTAATTCGCCAATACTGACATTAGCGTATGCAAAAATTCAGAAGATGACGGCCTGTGATGGGATTTGCCTTCGATGGGCTGGGGGGAGATTACCCTTATATCGTGACGTCACTCCCATAGACCTGTTATTGATTTTTTTTCCCAATAGGGTGGTCACAACTCCATCAATTTCCCCCCTTTGCGTACACCAACGTATATGGATGTCAACCCGAACTCTATTATGACATTCTGATACACTTCTGAGTGTTCATCTGGCAGAATAAAAGATAAGATACTAAAAATAAAAAAACCCATTTAAATACAATATTTAATTAAGCACGAAATTTAATTATACTAATCAGAGCAGTCATTTCGTATTAGACATAATTTCTTATTAAAATTAACGAAATGGTGAAAAGTTTGGATAGGAATAGCCATAACTAAACAAGGTTTGTCCAAAAGAATAAAGGTAATTCAAAAGGTCCCCAAAAATATTACCGCAGACTTCACAACGTTTCAAGAGCTACTGCTCTGTTTTCAAGCGAATGGTTGAGAAGATGAATGTATCCACTATTTATATCCCCAACTGGCAATTCCTCCCCCACCCCCAGACTCGCGCTAAAAAACTCGCCCCTTGATTAATTTCTCTAACGCATTCCAACTCCCCTGATTTTTTCCCTAACAAAAACCTGGGGATAGGATTCACTAAAAGGAACCCGGAGAAAGGGCGGAGGTGGGGAGTAGGGAAAAAATTAGGGAGAGGGAATTTGTTTGAAGAATAAATCAGGAGAGGGAATTTTTAGGGAAAACTCGGGGAGGAAAATTTCCAGTTGGGGGTATAGAGAGCATATTCACCTCAACCAATCGCTTGAAAAAGAGAGTAATAGCTCCCGAAATATTGCGAAGTCTGCGGTAACCTTGTGGGGGTTTTATAGGTTATCTTTTTGCATTTGCAACAGTGTTAAACCTTGTTTAGTCATGAAATTACCACCTTGAATTCGAATATGAACTTATATTTTTTATGTATGACATACAGCTTTAAAATTTTATAGCAATGGAAAATTAAAAAAAAATGATTTTTTAACTCTTTCAAAACATATATCTACATATATACTACACTTTAAAAAATGTCTGTTAATTTACTCGATTTTTTTCTGTTTTTCCCGTAGGACGAAATCTGTTTTTCACTGCATTTAGTTTGTTTTACAAATGCTCTCTTGGCAACACTCTGTTGGACGCATGCGTACTAGGAGGGAAACGTCTGGACTTTGTATATCGATTTAAGTAGGGACTTTTGGTGGATCTTCTCACTTATTCATTGGTCGAACGGTTAGAGCGTTCGTTTACCAACCAACAGATCGTGAGTTCTGCGGTACAGTACAGTATAGTGTCTAGAAGAGACTAGTGTGCCGTTCGGAATACAGATTCCGGGGAATTTTGGATTCCTCCTGTCATCACGAGCTAAAGGGCGCTGCTATCAGAGCTTCTGCGGTTATTGGGAAGACGAGGTATTCTTGTATCGGTTTAATTGGGAGTGATTGTGAGGTTTAATGTGTTTTCAATTTGACAGCTGGTTTTCGGATGCTTTCTTTACTGTATGTTCTTGTTTGTTTAGGTTTTTTTATGGCGCAAAAGCATCTGGCTATACTGCGCCAAAGTTTGTTCATTAATATATATTTATTTGATTGTGTTGTATAATGGAGATTTTACCGAATGCTAAGAAAAAACGGAAGAGAGCGAGTTGGTTCGCTATCAAAGTTTTCAGATATATTGCCTAATTCCTCTGAGATTAAAAAGTTTAATTTTTTGTTGATGGAAATATGCTTAGGCATCCTTCTCGTATTGGCTGTGTAAGTCAGTCTGGGATAACTTGTCATTCCTGTAAATACCAGGGCAAGTTACTATGTAATCGAAGATCATACAAGAAAGGCAAGAAAAAACTAAAGCAAAAATTTAAAGTTTTACCGAAAACTGTTAAGAGGTTGAAAAAAAGGGCATTAGTTTTGGCAAATGAAGTTAAAGTTTAAAAAAAAATCAAGCGAAGGTTAGTAATGATCCATTATCAACTAAATTCCATTTATTGTCATGTAAACAAAAATTAGCCATCAACGAATGCATTATAAATTTCTCAAGTTTTCTTAAAGATAATTTAAAACTCATTAAATATTCAAACTGTATATTTCCTCAGATATTTATACATCCTTAAATAACTATTTATAATGGATAAACGAAACGTGGATTTTCGGGTGGGGGGAGTCAATTATCAACTTGCTGCTTATAAGTAAGAAAAAAGTAACTCAAATATAAACAAATTTATTTTGAGAAATGTACATGAATATGAGCATTGAAACCATTTTTAGGGGGGGATGGGGGCTCTAATAATTCAGGACACTGGTGCAATTCAATAGAGGTGGAGGAAATCTCCCCCCCCCCACATCTTTTGTTTTTAAATTTTGTATTCAGAAAATTCGACTGTGTAGAACTGAGGATTTTAAGGAAGCTCTTGGTATCTCAACTCTGTTGAAGCTGAATCAATAAATGATTCGTCATCGATTACGTCAGAAATTTAATTTTTAGTAGGCTGTACAAATCTAGATTGTTGGGCATTGCTTGGTTTCGTTTTTAGACTTAAAAAACAATAGTATAACCCCGAAAAATTAAGAACTCAATATTTAAAAATGACTTTTTATGTCGAGGAAATCTTCATTAAAACATTGCAAAAGTTACAAATCGTCTGCTTCAGCCGCACGACTGCTGATATCCGTGCCGTCTGGTGGTATTCTTGAACGTTTAGGACAGGTTTTTGGGGCCTAACGGCACACTACTCTCTTCTAGGCGCTATAGTTTTGCTCCCAGGATGCGTGTTTCCATTCCCGGATCGATTCAGATACTTGGCGTCGAGCGGCGAAAACTGGCAATGACGCCAACATTTTTAACGGCGCCAAGGTTACCGCTTGCCACCAGCGTACGTTTCCTGCCCTCTGTTTGCACGCCGTTAATGTTTATTGAGAACAAAAATGGAGGCGCTTCAAAGTGTAGTTTTACGTAATCGTTTTTATGGGTTCGTTAATATAATATAATAAATATATAATCGTTAAATTGGTGGGGTGTATAAATCCCTGGGTAAGGGGATAAAATTATAACTTATACTTATAAACATATACTGATTCAACAGATACTGATTGAGGCAGCGCACATTGAATGTGATCGAAACGGCAAGAATCGCAAAGCGACGAGCGGGAGGGTCTGGGGTCTCCCCCATTTCGGTCTCTGTGATTCAGGTAAGAACTGATTTATTTATAAAAGTACTAATTCTGCATATGCGTCGAAGGATTGCCCCTGCGCTCAGATGCGGCACATGCGCTTGCCAGCTATGGTCTAGTGAGTTCTACTGTAAGTAGCCAGAATCTACCGTTTAGCGCCGAAGCGCTTTTTTTTGCCGTCAAGCCTTTCCGTCGCCAAGTGTCTGAATCGATCCGGGAATGGAATGACGCTCCCGGGATGGGGGAAAAAAACGCCTTTATATTAACATGGAAAGCACGGTGGCTGTAATGATAATGTGAATAAGTACCAAATATATACCTCTATTCAGACTTAATAAGTCTAATTAAAGACATATATCAAAAACAATAAAATAAATACAAATTCATACCACCCGGCGGCGTACGTAATTAAGGGTGGTCTTGATGAGGCCGAAGGTCTCTTTTTAGGGTCAAATGGAAAATTTGTAGAAAACGAGATTAAAATCAATTATATTACGGCACTTCTATTAAACAGAAAATTTGTAAAAAAAAAAAAGCAGAAAAGTCCTGGTAACTCAGCTGCCAGGACTTTTTCTGTTAATTTACAGAGTTGTTTTACATTGTATATACTAACTTCCATAGATTAACTTACTAGGGCAAGGAAGACAACCCCCCCCCCAATATTAGGTCAAATGGGATAATCTTGGCAATATTTTGGTAAATACGCACTTTTATAATTTAGAGCCCCCCCCCCCAATACGGAATGTTACACTTATGCTACCTACTACCATCATATGCATGAGGTAGAAGAGAAGGTTGTCGATTTGCATGTCAAACTTTAAATAAATAATACTCGTGACAATACAGGCCCATGCACAATATTTTCCAATGGGAGGATTTTTTTGCAGAAATGACCATTAGCTCTATGAGAGCCCAAACAATGGCCCCCCTAGGGCTAATGTTAAATTTGTCTCCTACTGGCGTGGTTTAACCTCCAAAACCCTCACTTTGTGCATGGGCGTGTGCAAAGATGTGTATTTACAACTGTAGGGGAAAAACATCTACAGTTTCTAAAAAACACCCGTTTTAGTAGTTAACGGTAAAATATGTCCAATGTTAAAACTATATTACAAAACTTACACAATTTAATGGCCCCTAAAATTTTTTAAGATTTTCCAAATAAGCATAAATACGACCAAATATGGAGTATTTTACTTAAAAAGTTTCTATACAGAAAATAGGTTGGTTGAAATTTTCCTTTTATACATTGTATCTCTCTGCAAGAACCAACAACAGTCTCGCATCATTGCGCAGTCCCATCTTCCTTGATATCGATGTTCGATAACTGCAATATCCTGGTGAAAGCGTTCGCCTTGTTCGTCACTTAGGCACCTAAAGTTTTTGGGAAGAGGAGCAACACAAATTTGCATCTTAAGATTATGGTCATCCCTCGTAATAAGAATATATCTTTATATTAAAGCCTCTTAGAAAACTCCGGTGGAAACTCGTAAATAAAGGAGAATTGCGAGTGAAATTCATTCATATGAATATCATTTCACAAATGAAGGAATTCTAAATGAACGAATATTCATTTGATATGAATCGAGAATCCGCTGTAGCTGACTTTCCATTTTATAAACTTAAACCGCCACAAAGAAATTTCTTAAATAAAGTAAAAAAGGAAGTTCATAAAAAGAAATTAACATTATTTCTATGGAATGATTTTCGAGACCAACTCAATAGCTCATAAGAACGTGTAATTCGTAAATTGGAAGTTCGTAAAAACGCGAGTCCACTGTTTTTAAAAAATAATATGCATATATTAAGTACAGAAATCAATTTTCTATAGAGATAAAAATATAATACATTATCATTTTATTATACCAGTTCTAGATTAAAAGAAGCGCCCTATTCAAATAAAAGAAATACTCTGCAAGAGATGACATAGAATGGATAACTTATGATTGATGTCATTATTCAGTTATAATATGGAGCCGTGTCCAACTTGATGAATGCTGGTCTTATTGATGATCGGCATCATCTAACATCGGCATATTTTTGGAGTGTAATGCGGTAAGGCTTTCAACAAGTACCGAATATTTCAGCATAGAGTAATAAATATTTTGATTAATTAGTGTTTTATAAGAACATCATACGTCAAAGACCAAAGGTAACAGAAAATTTAAGTATGATCTGCAATAAATATTTTCTTAAATTCTATTCATTTTGGTGTGTTTCAATCAGTGGTACAACTGTTAGAACCTTGAGCTACGAATGAAAAGGATTATTATTGGATAATATATATTTTATTTCGGTATTTAAATATTTTACAGAAAACAATTTCATTTAGATATTCCTTTTCTATCTTAGTAGATATTAAAGTTTTAGTTGTCCTTTTTTATCAACATTCTTCGTAAACAAGCATATACATATCAGTGTCGTATATTCCAAGGGCTCTAGGTAATCTCAGGTGGACCAACCTGTTTTTTGCTTTTAATGATTTTTCGCAGAAACAGTTTTTCTTAGAAAAGTGTAGCGTTTTAGAAGAAACTAAAAAATTTTAGAAAAATAAAAAAGGTTTGGTATACATAAAAATAAATATTCCAAAACAGTCAAATAATACAGGGTGTTCCAAAAACACAGTATCAAAAGTATATAGCCGTGATTCTTGTGCAAAACGGACCGTAATGGCCCTTTACATGGGGTGGTCGGAAATGAATATCCACAGAGTTATGCATACTTTTAGTTTTGAGAAGCGGGGTCTCTAATAACCAATGGCGCTTTTAAACCTAAAATGAGCCTTCCTCTAAATCTCAAATCCGGCTCCAAACTGGTTTTGAGGTGTGTTGGCATTTATTGTTATTGCCAAAATTGGCGACTTGGTCTGATAATTGGTGCAATTTCATAGATAAATATTTCAGGGTTCCTACGTAGGGCTGCAACTTCCAATTTTTCCCGGAGGAGCTCTATGAACACCGAGATGCCCCTAAGTCCGTATAAGCCCTCTTGGTTCAGAACAAGTTAGATAAATTCCTTTATTTTGGGCAAGATTGTACATAATATATATATGGTAAGACTTTTACATCCGACGAAGCCTATGCTGCCTAGGTTCTCCACCAGCGACTCCGAACAGAACAATAATAACCCATTTACAATTATAAGTAAATGAGAGAAGGAAAAATAAGTAAACAAATAAATAAAATATAACAGAATTACAAACTCAAAAATTATTCAGGAAATCAAGCAATCTAATTTTAAATAATGGAAATGAGCTGAGATGTCTCAACTCAATCGGAAGAAAGTTCCACATCCGAGGGAAAAGAAATTCTATACGTGACAAGCCGAAATTTGTTCGCGCGAAGTTCGGTCCAAAAGTAGTATCCATTCGGGTATCATATATGTGCCCCGGCAGGCATGTTAGAGAGATATCTATATTGTTTCCAAACTTAATAAATCCAAACATAAAGATTGAAATTTTATATTTGAGGAGATCATCTGTTGTTAGAATATTATGTTGTCGAGCAATCTCTAATGAAATTCAACCGATTCTAGTATTAAGTAATCTGAAAAATTTATTTGAAGTATAGAAATACGGCGTAGATTAAATTTAGTTGTTTCCCCAGGTAAGAAGGCAATAATAAATATGCGAAAAGAAAACAGAATAATATAAGTTAATTAAAACATAAGCTGGAAGATAAAAATTAACATTACGAATGACACCAATGTTTCTACTAATTTTACTGCATAAAGCTTGAATGTGAGAGTTCCATTTAAGATTTGATTGTAATATAACAATATAATACCAAGAAATTTAGTTTCTGTGGAAAAGGATATTTGATCATTATTGATATTAATATGAATCTGAGCAATATTAATGTTATGCTTAAGCGAGAAAACAGGACATTTATTTTTTTTTTTGGCATTAACGGTGAGATAATTCAATTTAAAAAAGTTAGTAAGATGTTCAATGTCTTCATTAACTGTGTGAATTAAATTATTAATGTCATTATCCATTAAAAACACTGGTGTCATCAGCAAAACAAATTATCTTAAAACGAGTATGTAAGAAAAAAATATCACTGATGCAAAAAATAAATAAAAGAATTCCAGGTATTGATCCCTGGGGAATACCACATAAAATAGATTTAAATGAGGAGCGGTCACCACGGACACCTACGAACTGCTGGCGACCAATCAAATAGCTCAGCAAAAGGTCATTTGCGATACCACAAATTCCAGCCAAATGGAGCTTATTAAGTAATCTATTGTGACTTATGGTATCAAAAGCCCTGGACAGATCAAAAAACACTCCAACTGTGGATTGTCAATGGAAGAACAAATATAATTAGTTGCCGAAAGGAGAGCTTGCTCAGATGATTTATTTTTGGAAAATCCAGATTTATTTTTATCGATAATGGTATGTGATTGAAAAAAATTGTAAAGTTTTGAATAAAGAAGTTTTTCAAATATTTTATTAAAAACAGTAAGTATAGAAATGGGCTTGTAATGCGAAATATCTGATTTTGAACCATTTTTAAAAATCGGAATGACAGAAGCAATCTTAAACTCCAGAGGAATAAAACCAGTAGAAAATATTAAATTATAAATGTGTAATAAAGAAACTTTGATAGTATTTGCAACAAATTTAACAACAGTTGGGTGTATCTGATCATATCCAGAGCCCTTATTCTGATCCAAACTCCAAATAGCAGATAAGAGTTCAAGTTCACCAATGTCATATAAAAACAATGAGTTATTCAGGTTATAATCATGACAATTATCCTTATAATTGTATGAAGTCGTTAGCTGGCCAACAAATGGTTGAGGGAAGTTAATAAAGTAATTATTAAAAGTCTCAGCTATTTGTTTATTGTCAGAAAGTATCCCACTAGTAGAGTGCAAGGAGTCAATAGCATCCGAAGTATTTTGTCTACGTCCCAAAAGATCGCTAATTTTGACCCAAGTTTTCTTTTGATTGGAATTTAAAAAGAATTTATTTAAATAATGTCTTTTAGAAAGTTTTGATTTTTTTATTAAGTTTATTGCGAAAAGTACGAAATATCAAAAAATGTTCAGGGAGTTTAGATTTAAGAAAATTAGAAAAGAGTTTATTTTTAAAATTAATCTCTCTCAATAGGAATTTGGTAATCCGTGGTTTCCTTAGTCGCTTACTTTTCATAATTTGTATATCACAAGAAAATGTGTCAAATAAAGAAACTTGAAAATAGAAGAAATATTACTGTAAGCATCGTTTACAGTGTTAACACTTAAAATGTAAGACCAATAAATATCAGTGAGAGCTGATTCAAATGAAATTAAGTTATGTTGTGAAAAACCTTTGATAAAAAAATATGTTCTTACGGTTACGGGTATGCAATTTTTGGAAATCGAAAAAAAAAATAAAAAGAGGTAGATGATCGATAATGTGATAATCAATAACTCCTGTCTTTATATGATCTGCATTAGTGATACGCAAGTCCAAGACTGATTGTGAGTTAAGCGCTATTCTAGTTGGCGAACTTGTACATTGGCAACCATAAGACGAAATAATATTCACGAAAGTGTTAGTATCACCACTCTGCAAATTAATGTTAATATTGAAATTACCTAAAAGGAAAAATTTATTCCCTGTGCTTTGAAAAAAATCCAAAAGGCGTTGTAAATACGCAAAAAAAAACAAAAACTCGAATATTGCCACTCGGTGGTCAGTAGATTGTTGCTACAGATTCCCCTTGGGTAAGAATGGTCACAAGTTCAATTTCTGGGTAAATACCATACCATTGTGGAACCAATGTAAATGACAGCAGCTCGTGAACGAACATTGCCACCCCACCGCGGCGAGAATCAGTTCTACGTTCAGCAACCATTATATAGGACTCCAAATTAATCAGAAAATCGGGATAAAACAATGTCTCCGAAACACAGACAACACCCACAGGGATTTCTATTTAAAGTATTAAATGTTGTAATAAATCATTTTGTTAGCCAGGATACATGCATTTATGTATATAATTAGGATGTTCTCAGAAGAAGTATTAAATTTCGCAAGTTCAGAAGGTTTATAATATTGATCATTATTAGGCTGAATTTTTTGGTGGCCAATCGAATTATTGATTTTGAATTGTTATTTTCAGAGGCGTAACTTAGCAATGACAAAGTAAGAGCTACCATGGGCGTCGCCTTAAGAGAGGGTTAAAAGGCGCCAAATTCGCGAATACTTGCGAAAAGACGAATTTAAAATAACCGTCAGGGCCAGGGACTTTCCTAGAGCGGGTAAAATAGGTGCCGAAGCACTTGGGCGGTTGAATCCAGGGGCGGCCTCAGACTTCTTCTTCTTCTTCTTATTATTATTATTCTTCTTATTATTATTCTTCTTCTTATTATTATTATTATTATGACCGTTTTACATTGTTGTGTTACACAGTGTCAAGGAGATAATCGCTATCCTCTTGATCTAGAATTCTTAGTTCAGTTAAAGTCTCACCAAGAAACCTGAGAACGGTCCATATATCTTCCGAAAATATAGGCGGTGCCCAGTAAGGCGGTTTTTTGTAGGTCTGTTGTCGTTATGTCAGTAATGTCCAGTTTTTCTAGGATGTTCTTTAAATTAGGCGTGATGGCCCCCATTGCACCTATCACAATCGAGATGACTGTTACTTGTTTTTTCCAGAGTCTATTAATTTCTATTGCAAGGTCACGATATTTGGAGATTTTTTCGAATTCCTTCTCTTTAATTCTGCTGTCACCTGGTACTGCAATGTCGATGATAAATACCTGTTTTTCCTTCACCAATGTTATGTCTGGTGTATTGTGTTCTAAATGCCTGTCTGTTTGAAGCCGAAAGTCCCAAAGGATTTTTATTTGGTCGTTATTATTATTATCATCTTGTTTTTGATCTTTAGATAAAAATCACTATCAAGGATTTACGTTTCATTTTATAAAAATAAAAATTTAAAAATATTTATTTGCATGGCAACTATTAAAAATTTGTATTTATGGATATAAAGGAAACACTACGCATATAAAGTTATTAATTAAATAAAAAATTAATAAGAGTGGAGTTTTTTTTACTTTCTTTTGAAGTATTAAAACGGTTGGCGAAAAACACTATGCCAAATATATTAGCAAATAAAACACAAGCAATTGAATTAATATATTTGAAATTCATTTACAATTGTTTCGAGGGATATATCCCTCCTCTTACGTATTTGTTCTAAACAGGAGGGATATACCCTCGAAACAATTGTAAACGAATTTTGAATATATAACTGTGGTTGAGTGTAATTTATTTATTAAAACACAATCCGGGCCTGATTCCCGGACAGATTTAACTCATCCATAACAAGTAAAATTTAATAATATAACTCATCGATAAATTCCGGTATCAAAACTCTTACATGCCTTTGCCTTCTAAATTTAAAATACATGCGTCAAATCTAACTGTATCCTTCCCTATATCGCAGTTTCTCAAATGAGGTCGCATACCAACATAAACAATTCCTTCACTCTCTCAATGTTTAATTAATGTCCTGCTCTTCATTTGTCATAAATGCATAAAATAATATAAAATTTAATGCAAAGTCCTCTCATCCCCCCACCCCTTTCCTAAAACTTAGGAACTCTGAAGTTTTACCAGTTTGAGGAAATTCCACACCTCTCCTTTCGAAAACTTTGGCGTCCGAAGAAAATCAGTGAAAAGAACGTGAGGAAATTGAATTCGTAAAGCAGAATGAATGTGTAATTTCAGTTCGTAAATCAGGTAGTGGAAATTAGTTCAATTCGATATTTTTCGGAACCAATCTAATGGTTTGTAAAAACGTCAATTTCGAAAATTGGATGTTCGTAAAAGCACAAGTCCACTGTATTTTCCTTTCCCTCCAACTTTATATGCATTTATTCTTCAGATCACCATTCCTTCCCTTCCCCTCAAAAAATAATAATAATAAAATTTATATACATACATATATATATATTTATATTTATACATATTGTGATTTTTTTTAATGGGCAGGAGAGAAAAGTGAATCATTCCGACCCAACTGGACACTGTTTCTTGTATAATCAACTTATCACTAACTTCAAAAATGTCATGTTTTAAAATTTTGAAAAATCATTCAGCACCTGATGTTACAGTTTCTTCTCAATAGATGAACTAATCTAGATACTCGTGCTTTAATGTAGCGTGTTCGTTTTAATATATTTTTATTTTTCCTTTTTTGGAACACTTTAATATTATATATTGTTTAAAATGTGGAAATAAAGTTACTATGTTAAAGTTTCTACGTTCGATACGCCACATTTTGGTACCGAAACCACCCGGTTGTTCCTGGAAATACGAAAATATCCTTGTTCCTGGAAATAC
>QLNU02000481.1:19666-39182 GCA_006491805.2 Dysdera silvatica | reverse complement strand
GAGAAAGAGAGCGTTGTTTCCTGTCCTCATTCGTCTAGCGGTCCAAGACACTCCGGGCTAAACGGAGGGACCCTGGTTCGAATCCAGGATGGGGAAAGCGTCTCTTTTTCTCCAAAATTAATAAAGCTCTAGTTTGAGCTATAATTAATACGTGGGTGGCAGAAATTATTATATATACATGTTGATGCACTATTTGTATATAAAGGTTATCAGTATTGATGTGCTGGTTTCATGCAAGGAATATATATATGCTATTGGTTTTTGTTTAAAGAAATACAGATACAATGAAACCTCTTAGTTGATCTCCAAAAATCCCACACTTACTTGGTCAATTTAGACAGAGAGGTGGCCAACTTAAAGAGGTCATAAAGGTTACCACTGCTTTGACATTTTTTTTACTGAACAACGAGCTTTGAAAGTCTTTTTTTTTCCCCAAGTTTGACCAGGAACAATTTTTTGATCAAGATGAGGTACAAGGAACTTTGTTCAACTAGTTCGTACACAGCCTGCCATTACATTCCCCATCGTGTGGACTATCCAACTCTCCAACGAAAAAAACCTGATCTGCTTTGGTTAACAATTTCATTGGCTCAACTCTCAATCGTCAGACAGTACATGTGCACTTTTTTTTTAAAGTTAAGATAGGCAGGTAGTCAACGTAGCACTGTATTTGCATTTTTAAAAAAATACAGGTATTACTGTAATAGTTTCATGCTAAGAAATAGATACTGATGCATATTTAAAGATTACATTCGATTGATCTTTGATCACATTGCATTATATAACATCAGCTTGTTAGTTAAATTTACACACTCTATAACTGTCCAAGTCTGGATTGACATGGACATTTGTGAAATAAATGATTCTGAGGTCACATTAAGTTTGCTGTCCTGGATTAAACTCATAAAGAGTAAAAGTACTGAAATGGTGTGGCAATTGGGGAATGTCATAAACACGAGTGACATACCTCCATTTTGAGAATGGAAATCTGTCTTCTGAACTTCTTTCAAAACCTGACCGGATTATCACATATATATTCATTCTTTTTTAAATGACATTTATTTTCTGGTAACTGGTTGTTATTACATGTATAATCCTTACCGAACTGACCACTAAAGTTCAACGGTACATGGTCAGTGCACTTCAATTTTCTGTCTTTGCCTGAGTACTTTAGTGGCATCCCTAATCAGTAAACCTGTCAGCCGAATTATGCTTCTTTTAGTCCAGGGTTCGAAATTAGCAGGTGCACCTGAAATTTTAGCCGTGCACATAATTTTTTAATTTGGGTGCATGCAGTGTACCTGACTATTCAAAACTATGGTAACTTTATTACTGTTACCTGAAAAAATTGCGTTTTAAGAATTTTTTCTCCGTTTCCAGTAAAGGCATGTTTTCCTAGATGTGCATATTTCTACTACATCTTTTAGGCATTCATTGTTGTGCTCACAGATTAAAATTAGCTGTTAAAGATGTTATTAAAAAAACAGCTTATTACTTGAGATTTGAAGAATCTTTAAATGATTTGTATGTAATTTATAAATATTCTGCAAAAAAATTGGTCAGAATTACAAACTGTGGGAGAAGCACTGAACATAAAAATGCTAAAACCTATAAAAGTTGGTGGAATATCGGTGGATAGATTATCATGAGCATGCTGGTATTGTTATTCAGAAATGTTATGGAGCTTATATTGTTCATTTCTCAATCTTGAATCACTTTCTCAATCAAAGTCCAAAAAATACAGTTAAAAGGCTGCAAATGGCATTAAAATTATGAAATCATTAGAATGTATGCTGTTTCTGCTTTTTTTTTTTTGTACTTCTAAACTTATTCGCCAGTTTAAATAAAATTCTCCAAAGCAATTTTACAAACTTAGCTTATGCAAGATCAAAAATACAAGCCATTCTACATATGTTTAAAATATTCAAAAATGAAAATGCTCCTGAAAAATTTGCAGATTTAGATAACATTGGGGAATTGAGCATTTCAGATGAAAACATAATATACAAGGGTATGAGTTTGTCAGAAATTAAATTACAGACAAGAAACATCCGCTCGTTTCAATATGATGCTAGCTTCTCCATCATAAAAGTCAAAGTTATAAAAGAAGCAACACGTATAGTTGAATTATGTGGAAATTTCATTAGAACAAGATTTGAAAACTTTATTGATGACCCAGTTTTATCAGCTTTCCAAGTGTTTGAACCAAGCAATTGGTCAGTTGAAGGCAAAATTGAGCTGGTGGAGTATGAACAAGAAGAAATCAATCTCCTGTGGTTCCATTTTGGTAACATACTTATAGAAAACGGTTTTTTGAAAATTGAAGCTTTGCTTCGATAGGAAATTCTGAAACTTCACATTAAAGGCACTTTAGGATATAGCATGTAAAAAATGCAGTGATGTGTGGAAAAACTTTGACCAGTGATGAAAGAAATTACAAGGATATTCTAAGTTTAATAGAAATCGGGCTTGTTATACCTATAAATACAGCAGAGATATTTACCTATAAATATATAGAGAGAGAGATATATACCTATAAATATAGCAGAGTGTGAACGAGGTTTTTCCTTGATAGGAAGGATAAAATCAGACTGGAGATCTAAACTAAAACCAGCAATACTTTCAAACTTAATGAAGTTAACTCTTAGCAAAGAAACACTGTCGGCTTTTAATCCAGAAAATGCTATTCATCAGTGGTTGAAAGCTGGCCAGCGAATACATAGGCATAGTGTAAGACCATATGGGCCCAGATCTAGACCTGTATACCATACAGCTGAACATAAGTCAAGTAGTGATTCAGATGACCTTTTTTCTTTAGAAAGTGGTAGTGATCGAAACAGTGGTCAAATTGGAAGGAAATAACTGATGGGGGATGGGATGCAATTGTTACATAGTGAAATTTTGTACAAATAATAAACTAAAACTGAAAGACATGGTGGAATGGATACCTATGTTTATTTTCCAAGAACAGTGACCTACGGAATAATTTTCTCAATGCATCTGCTTTGTATTATTTTGTTTATTACAAATGAATGTTCAGAGTTTGTTTGTTTTGTGGTTTTACGGCTCAAAGACTACAATGGTCATGCTGCTTGCTTGGAGGACCTATTGTGGCTCAGAATCCAAACCTCTTATGGCCTAGGGAGCCAAACCCGGACTGGCGAGCAGTCGTCTTTGCGGAATCTCTCTGAGTAAGCGTTCTTTGGCCTGCTGTTGGGGTGAACCGGATTAAAGCAGTAGGCAAGCGTTACCACACTGCACACATAAGAGCCATAAATAGATGATAATTATTTTGAAAAGTTGCATTTGCTTGACTTACATGCTTAAATAAAATTGCCATACTTACATTTTACCTGTTTTTAATGTTGAGGTTTATTTTCTGTTTTGTTAGTTACTTATGTACTCACTGGTGTGTGCAGGTGGGGGGAGTGTTGATGGGGGGTTGTAACCTCCCATTGCAATGAAATTTTGTATATTTAACATAGGAATATGTGAGTTGTAGCTCTGTAACTCCCCTTATGAACTTGCGTATGCCTATGTGTGCACCTAACTAGTATTTGGTGCACCTAAGTTACAAGACTTGGGTGCACTTGTGCACCTGATTTAAAAAGTTAATTTCGACCCCTACTTTAATCACATAATCCCAAAATAATCTAACAATTGGGTAAAATATTCTGCAGATTATTTTCCATGGTGGTTGTGTGTTATGGACCTTCCATGTGTGTAATTTTCATAATATAGCTTAACGCATGTGTACTGGGACGGAGCTTAACGCATGTGTACTGGGACGGAGCTCAACACATGTATTTTTACAATTAACTAACGCGAAGTGCAGTCCATTAGCCCAAACCTCTCAACTTCACTTAGCACATGCTCATTCATTCAGCTACTTCTAACGGGATTCAAATGCAGCAGCTGCTTTTGTTGTAACTGGCCGGACTCAATAACGCTTGCATTTCTGCAGATTCTGTTTTCCCAACACAAATTTCATTTTTGATTATCTACCAACATTTGGCAGTGTTCGACTTCCTGATCGGCTACATGCTGATCTTTGTCTGTCGTTCCGCATAGAGGTGCCATTGTAAGCAACTGGTATCATCGCATGGTACATTTGCATTTAATCAAATTTATCTGGAGTCAAATCCAGCGAACCCTTGAAGGCAGTGCAATTATCAGTACATGTGTTAGGTTTATAGATTATGTATTATTATTATATTCATTTCCATTTTGTTAAGCTTGTCAATACATTTATTTCTCCTGGGCATGCATTGTTCTTGCCTTCCAGTGTTAAGTCAAGTAGAGTGATAGTTAAGCTTTTGCATGCACAGTATCTATCCACATTCACCTTGGGTTGGGGGGGCATCCATCCATCTCGCTTTTCCTACCATAGTTTAGTTACATGCTTCTTCTTTAGATAATGTATTTCGTTAATTATTTTTTTACGTATTTTGTTCTAGGCTCCCCCAAACATTGTTACGAATGACCAAAGACAATCTGCCGAACGTGTATTCATAAACTTCCAGAAATCAAAATCTCCTGTATCATTGTGTCAATTTATTCTAGGTAATATCCTCATTTTATTCTGGCCCATAAAAAAGTATTTTTTATTGGTGAATTAACTTTCTTTATATTCATATATTTGATCTCGAGAATTTTGCCACTCTGTATTCCTCGGGTTGATTGTCTGGGGTAAACAGATGTTCCGATCTCTAGCAAGACTGCCAGTCCTTGTTCAACATGCTTTTAACCTTGGGCCCTGAGATACACATATTTTGCTTCCGAGTTCCATTCATGCGTTTGTTCTGATGAAAGGATACTTTTTTCTGCCAAAACAATTGTGAATGAGTAATTTATATAACTGTTGACACTTTTATATGTATTTTACTGTAATGAAATGTTCATTCGTTAACATGTTCGCTGCCAAAGCTGATATGGTACATCCTTTAACATACACCAAGATCCTATCTGCATTTTTATGCTTTTAAATTATTTTCCGTTTTATTTTTTAAATCTGTGTTGGTTTTTTTCACTACTGATCTACATTTATTTATTTACTAATCTATGTTTTGGAAATAAAATGTCCATTTCAGCACACCAAGAGTATTATTTAGTCCCTTCCTGTATGCCGAACACCCAAACATTGCATGCATTTGCTACGCAATACTCATACTTGGTGATTTAGGTAAGGTTATCAATAACGAGTATTCTCATAGTTGGCAACGAACGTGTTAACAGTTAATTCATATAAACTTTGTCGAAGTTATGAATTGTAGAATGGCTACACTGTTCCTCAATTTACATTATGAATAAATAAGTAATCCTCTTGTGTACACAAATTTGCTTGGAATCCATTAAAATATTGACTAACGTGTAAAAATGAATAATTTTGACATAGGACGTTGCAGTGAGTATCTTAACTCTTAAGCTTTTTTATCAGGTAAATTCTCATCTTTTCAAAAAATATGTCAAATGAAAAATTTGTCTGTGTCAAGCTAATGAAAATTTGACATGGTCAACATCTTCGTATCGGTGGACTTTAATCTGACTGACAGTCTACTTTTAAGATTCATACTGAAATTTTATTCCAATTCTTTTGCTCATAATAGCTGGTGAAGGCAAAATTTGCCACCCACCCATGTTGAACCCAAATTTTTTGCCGTTGGATGGCTTTGTGGTTGTGCAGTGGTCACATATATGCTTAACGTGTTGTTAACCCGAGTTCCAGTCCCAGTGGTGTCAAAAAAGAATACTTACTAACCAGCTGCTCACCATAGTTCAGGACTTGTTCCCTAATCCTTGAGAGGTTTGGATTCATCAGAAAACTGTAAATCCCAGCGCAGCAGGACCCTTGTTGTCCTTGTGCTGTGGAGAAAAATATTAACCTTGGATTGCCATTCAAATATTTTGATCACTAAGCCACCGTGCACATCCTCGCATAGTTCTTTTCTTACGCATATGTTTACCAAAGGGACCCTCTTTGAGTAATTGCAATTTAGTCTGACACTTTGCTTTGAAGTCCATGTGAGAACCTGTTGCACCCTGCAATTGTGCAGTTGTAATACGTTTGTCTTGTGTGTCATCATTTTGGGTTCGACTCCCAATACCCCCCAATGGCGGCCTCAAACTTTCATTTTGGGGTGGGGGATCAAGGACAGAATTTGCCATGTTCTTGGAATAACATCCTTCATTTATCATGCAAGTTGTAATTTTTTTTTGGAAGTCATGACTTCTGTGTCCTCTTTCTCTCTCACCAAAAAGAACACTTATCAAATAGCTGTTAACTGTAGTCATGTGGTTGGTTCCCTAGGCTGTATGAGGTTCAGATTTCTTGGAAAATTTAGGTCTTCACGCAGCATGATCCTTACTACCCTTATGCCGTAAAACTGACAGACCGAATCCCGTAACTGCCAACTGTCATGTATGAACCAGGAGATTTCCTTTTCAAAAGCATAGGAGTTTTCCAGTTTATACAAGTAGCTACGGAATCCTGTTTATTTGGTTCATAATAGCTGGAGAAAAAGAAAATTTGCTACATACCCAAACTAGATATTCGGCTTGAATGTTTCACTGTTTATTTTTTATTTTTTTCCATGGTTATTGTAAGCTAAAAAAAAAAAGTTTCACTACGAACCTTACAAACAGATCTCCAGACTTAATTGTATTAATTTCTGCGTAACTTTCTTAATCACTTAAAGTTATTCTGATTCATTTTCGGTTGATATTCTTTTATGTGGATAGAGGAGAATTTTTTTTAAAATACATTGAGAATGTTGGAACTAACTGTGTGTGTTTGTAAAATAAGTAAATGTTCATTTTTTGTAGCAAACAGTTGCTCTGACTATGTCAAGTTTCAAACTGCAACTTTACTAAAACTTACCCTTATCCGCGACTGGACCTTGCTGGAAAAAGCCGAGATAGAAAATGTTCGCTCTGGCTTGCTGAATTTTGTCATTCAAAATCCAAAGTAAGTGAAAGAATTTCGATTTGGAAAAAATTGACTGTTTTGGCGAAAATGTGTTTTAGTTTTGAGCATGAAATTTGTCTGTTTATTTTAATTGTGGTTTTTTTTTTGTTTTTTTTGCAAAGTTTGCAGAATTATGTTAGAGAGCAACTCTTGCTTGTTGTCGCTATTATGGTAAAGAGAAGCAGTGTGGATGAAGGTGGCAGCGACGTTGTCGGCAATGTTCTGACTGATGTGTCTCAGCTTATCAGCAGCGGCGAATCAGTTATAGTATGTTTTCTACTCAATAAGTGTTTAAAGTGTTACGTCGAACATTACAGGCAATTCTGATGCAACCATGGAGCTTCTACACCATGGCTTTAGAACTTGACCTACCTTGAACATACGATTGTATAACATGGTTGAAGAATTGTTGCAAACTCTGCAACAAGTTGCTTTGGAACTTATGTTTTAGGAAAATCCTGCCCTATCCTGTGTTTCTTTGTGTTATTAAACATCTATTTATTGTCTATGTTATTCAGTGCTGTAATTCCCAATAGGCTATACTAGGCTATAAACTAGGGCGGCAAAATTTAAGAGGCGGTATCAAATTATAAAAGTTTTATTTGCCAGTGTATTTTCTAAAACGAAAATAAATACTGTACTTATTTGGTAGAGGCAGCATTTTATTGTTCTGCCTGAGGCGGAAAAAACCATGGGCAGGCCTTGGCGTAGTGATAACCCTGCCATCCGAAAACCCTCTCAACCTTCCGGTCAGTGTTGCCAACTCGTCAGAAGGAAATTTCCCACAAAGGAAGGCAAAATTTCCCTCAATTTTTCATTATTTTTTTTTTTTTACAAGAAAATGAGTTTTCACGTGTGTTCCCATTTAGATACTTACAATGTAAGTATCTAAATAAGCTTACCGCATTCAAATGCAGAATCTGAACGTATCTTTTCTGTAGTGAATGAGGTGAAGATGAAGACACTAAAGTACTGAAAACAGAATTGTTTTATTTCATTAACTAGTTCATCTGTCTCGACCTGAGCAATAATTTTTTTTGCTAAATTAGTGCATTTTGTGCATTTTTAATGCAAATCTTGCTATTTTAGATTCAGGAAAAGAATCTTTAATCCAGGGGCAGACCGGGCCCTTTCAAAGGGCACATACCTTGGATTAGGGGGCACGAGTCCTATAGCCCATGAGGGCACACCGGCCCAATTAAAAATCACCAAAAATTCACCCTAGAGGCTTTGTGTGTTGACCATTGTTTGACAATTGTATTCGCCCTGAGGAGGATAATATTATCTTATGAGCTACATTTTATGGTTTACTTATCGTTTTGTCAGATTTTCTAATTATAGGTGTGTGTGCACTTATTTAAAAAAAAAAAGTGTGAAATTTTTCCTGTTATATCATAGATTATGAAATTTCCCACAGTTTGGTAGTTTTTGTTAATTTTTTTCCCTTTTTCCCACAATATTAAAATTTTAGCAAAATTTCCCTCATCCGTGGGAAATTTCCCACAGGTTGGCAACACTGCTTCTGACCAAGTCAGAAAAATTCGTATGTAGCTGGTTACACGAAAATGGCCTGTACAACGTTGATATTATACTTAGAATATTCTTGTGTATTGCAGGCATAAGCTGTTCTGCAGAAAGATTCTTTTCTCACCTTAAGAGAATTAATATACAAAAACCCAAAATTGGGTGGAAAAAATACAATTTTGCCTCTATTAAAAAAACTGAGGTGGGGGGGTAATGTGCTCCCCTTGTCCCCACCAGATTACGCCCATGTTTTTGGCGTATGTTGAATGTAATGATTTTTATGTTCCCATTACCGATTATGAGGGGGTGGGTGGGGAGCAGCAAATGTGTAGAAAGAAGCTGCAAAAAAAAAGAAAGAAAAAGGTAGCCTTGTTGGGCAACTTGGTTACAAAGGTTACTTGTTGGGCAAGGGTTCAATGGGAAGGGTGGCTGCCATTGAGCCCTTGCCCAATAAGTAAGCCTAGGGATGGCAAAAACCTAGGGAAGAAGTAGCCTAGGGGTGCCAAAATGGTAAATCTACCAATGATGTTATTAAATGTCTATTTTGCCCTGTGAGATGGGTAGGATAGCATTGTGATAACACATTTTACTGCCACGCAAATAACATGGGCATGATTCCGAGGGGTGGATTTAGGGAGCAGGGGGCGATCACTCCCCTTTAATGGAAATGTAACATTAAAAAGATACACGGTAAATGTCCAATAAGGTATCATTTCCAAAAATCAAGTCATTAATCACCCCCACTTTGAATGAACTAAATCCACCACTGATGATTTCAACGTAGATTCAGTGCTTGCCGATTTTTTTCCCCCTATCTAGGTGTACAGGCTAGGGGTTGATTTCATTTTCATTTCTTTTGAGAACTTTAGGTCCCAGAGAAGCAGCATCTTATTTGTCTGTACCCCATAAAGTACAACTTTTAAACGTAAATCTTTTATTATGTCATTTCTTTATATTCTGTTATATTTTCAGCAAACTATCGGCTGTTCTGTGCTCACAGCATTGCTAAACGAGTTTTCAAGTACTACCCGAGCAAGCGACGTTGGTCTTACGTGGGAGACGCATCTCAAAGCCAAGAAAAATTTCGAGGTAGACATTTTTTTTTAATGTGTTTTGCAGTAATGATGTTCTTGGAATGTTGTGAAATTAAACCTTTTGGTTTTTGTTCTTTTCAGAAAACAGACTTGAAGCGCTTGTTTCAGTATTGTCTCCAGGGGCTTAGCGAGCTCAATAAACTCGGAGTTCCTCTTCCTAGCAATGCCACAAAGCTGTTCAAAAAGTTTCTTATCATAGCTGAGCAAGTACTGACTTGGAATTTCCAATTTGCGATGCTGTGTATCCTTATTATGCTAAGTTTCCTTGTGTTTTTTCAATATAGCCTCTGCAAACATGCTATAGTAAAACCTGTTTTAATGGACACCCCTCAAATATGACCATATAATTTTTATGGTCAGATAGAAATTCCTCCCCACCCTCAGAAATTTACAATAATGTATTTTGAAACCCTGCATAGCAGTCACCCTCGGGAGTGTGGACATTGTTTTCATTATTCGTTTGTTTGTTTGTTTGTTTGGCTTTTTTATGGCGCAAGAGCATCTGGGCTATACTGCGCCATTATGCCATTATTCTTTCCATTAGACTAGAACCCCTGTACACACACAATATGTTTGAACTTTCGCCATTCACTAGAGGCATTTCTAACAACAAGCAACTGAAGGAAAATGAAAGCGAAGGAGAATTTCCACTCCCACTAATGAAGAGTGGCAATTGACTCTGATTTGCTGATTCAAAGGAATAATGCCTAACAAAATTTTTGTCCTTTGGGAAAACTGGACTACTTCTATACATACAGTATAAGCTAAAGTCAACAGCCATTAGAATCACAGGATTACAAATTGTATATTGGCTAGGAGAAATTGATGTTGCATCCAGTGGCATAATGGAAAATCTGGGGCCCTTTTTACGAAAACTATTTTGTGTATGCATATATATATATATATAGATAGATACAGCCTTCATTCCGAAAGTTTGGTGAATGACCTTCACACGCTGGTAAAAGTTGATATGCGCAGTAAAGTGCACACACAATGCATGCAGCTATATGTGCGTAGTTGTTCTGACAAGCAGTGTTTTGTTATGTGTAAGTTGGAAGTGCAGCATAGTGTAGTGGCTTTGTAAAAAAACAAAAACATGGGTCAATGTGTCAATATACGATTTTATTTTAAGTTCGGAAAGTCAGCAAAGGATTGTCATCAAATGCTTTTAGCGGTGTATGGACAAGATATTGTATCTTTAAAGTGTGTGTACGAATGGTATCGATGGTTTCATGAATGCCGTGACAGCGTGGAAGACCCACTACTACGAGCAATGAGGATCACATTAAAAAATTGAAGGACCTGTTAGTCAAAGACAGTCAACAGATAGTGTGAATGTTAGCGGAGGAGATTGGAGTTGGTGTTGGCACGACGTTTGCAATTTTGACTGAAAAATTGGGTAAACATAAACTTTGCTCAGGTCTAGGTCCTCACCATTTGCATGCAGAACAAAAACAAGAATGTTTAGATGCATGCGGGGAATTCATTGACATTGCAGATAATGACCCCACTTTCCGTAATCGTATTGTTACCCGCGATGAGAGTTGGTGCGTCAGGTACGACCCCGAATCAAAGAGGAAGAACATGGAGTGGCGGGGTGCTGGCTCGCCGAAATAAAAAAAAGTCCAAAGCGAAAAAGCTTGCATAAAGACAATGCTCTTTTTTTTTTTAATGCTGCTGACATAATGCATAAGGAATTTTTTCCCGAAAGAAGCACATTGAATGGGCCTAAGTACGTTGATATTTTGGATTGCCTTGTGAAATGGATACGGCGAGTGAGGCCTCAGTATGCAGTAAAGGGCTCGTGGTTCCTACTCCACAATAACGCGCAACCACATACGGCCGTCGTTGCACGCCAGTTTCTAGCCAAAAAGGGAATTACATCACTTGCTCGCCCCCCCTACTTTCCTAATCAGGTACCCGCGGATTACTTCCTGTTTCTGTTACTAAAAAGAGCTTGGAAAGGACAAAGATTTTCAACGATTGAGCAGATTTAACAAAATGTGACCGCAGAACTGAAATGCATCCCAAAAGACACCTTCTTGCATAGTTTCAGTGCCTTGTACACACGTTGTCAAACGTGCATAACACCCGATGGTGATTACTTTGATGGACAGTGAACCTTGTTTGCCGATATGTGTGAATACCCTTCGCAAAATGTATGTTTCACCGAACTTTTTGAACAGAGCTTGTATATATATATGTAATAGTGTTGTGCCTTCTATAAGAAATTAACTGGTGAAGCATTCCAATATTTTAAACAGAACACATGTCTATTAGTCACTGTTTCATAAAACAGGGTTCTAACACAAAGCATATAATTTCAAAACTCGTCTAGATTTTATAGTTTTCAGATGTTGAGTTCAATTTTAAAGGCAATTGAAAAAATTGTTCAAATATACTTTATTATTGCGCAAAATTATATTTACCAAATAACATAAAACGTGTGAGAAAACACAGTAATATATTATTACATGACACAATAAACTGAAATAAAATAACGAGCACAAGCAAATGTTTTATCATTGGCCCCAGTTGTTTTGACATTTTTTTTCTTCCCCCTAAACGTTCTCGTTTACATAATTGCATTCAGCATACATTCTATTTAACATTCTGTATAAAAAATTCAGATAAGGTTATAATTAAATACGACAATCACCAATTTTAAAATGGGGAAAAATTTCCATTAGTGATGAAAGGGTTAATTAAAAATTATAATATTATATTATTTTTACTTATAAATTTTAAAATTTTATGGAAAATAAATGAAGACAAAAGCCCCCCCACCTTGCAGGGGTTATCACTATGCCACTGGTCGCATCGATATTTGTTGCAGTTGAGGTGATAGAGTTTATATGATTACTTTTCTTTCTAAATGGCCAGCATTGGTCCTTGTCAAGCTGGACTGTCGGACAAAATCCATCGATCAGTTTTTTCCCCATAATAAATGAATTTATTTAGCGTTTTATTGTCAATTTACTTACTTTATTTGACAAGAAGTATCCTAAACTTTTATTCTCAAAATTATAAGTTTTGAAATGAAGTATTTAAATGATTGAAATGTAATATTTCAGCTCCTTCAGAATGAACCACCCCTTTCTTTGCAGACACGTTTTTCTGTCCAGCTATTGTCTATTAATTTATTTTACCGTACCTTACTATTTCTAATATTAATCAAGTTCTAAAGTGGCATAGAGGCAGTGCGGTTCTTCACCAGGCTAAAGTACTGTGATTGTCCCCTGATGGTGCTATCGAATGCTTGTCATTTTTCTACCGCCTTATAGTCTAGGATTTGGTTTTCTATTTGACACGGTCTGCTCCCTCAAACGAAGAAAAAAGCCTAGAGCAGCGCATCAACTGATTTTACTCTGTCTCTTAAAGTTCTGTGTTTTATAAACACAGAACTTTCAACTAGACTGTGACAGTCAGCTAACATTGTCTGAAATAGCATATCGCCATGAACTATTTTAAAATAACAAATTTACTTGCTGTATGGTAGTCCAAAGGTAACACAGTTGCATTATTAAGGGTTTATTTTTTTATGTTTGCTAATCGATATGGTGTTTGTTGTTTAATACCTTGACTTCTCTTAGTGCCCAGAAAATTAATAGGAATATTTGAGGCGCAACAGTCACCTGCTTTGAGACCGAGCATGGAATGGCACGAAGTATTCATGGATCCTAATGTTCTTCAATTGTTTTTTAAGGTATGTATATATATATATATATATATACACCATGTTACATATTATTAACAATAATTAAATACAAATAGAAAAAGGTTTTGAGTCATATTACAGCTTAATCCACTAAAACTACCATATTCGGCATCTGGGCAGCAGTGCATAAAGACTGTATGGTAGTAATAAAGCCTATGTTGCTCAATCACTAATTTGCAATGACAAATTTTTGTATATAGTTAATCTAAAATTAATTTATATACAGCGTTTAATTTTAATTAAAAAATCTGTCTTTTTTCTAATTGGCTAATTAGTGTGACATGACGACTGCATCATGTGCAAAGCATCAAGTTACAATTCCAAGAGGTCATTCTAAACTGTCCATTTCATTTTAGACAATCCGTTAAACTTTCCTAAAAGTGAAATTTGCCTTAAAAAAATTACCTTAAAAAATTTACCTTGAAGTCCTTTTATTAGCTCGAAAGCTCCGACATTTGCCTCTGAGCTCACTCAGCTGGATTTCTTATAAACTTAACCATATTTATTTGTAGTTTGGCGGGCATATTAAGGTATGTGATTGGACTGTAGTTGTAGGAGTTATACAAAGCTATGCCATTGAATGTAATTTGTTGTCATACTAAACACTGCAATTGGATTATAGCACCAAAGTCATGTTAAACTACGTTCTTGGATTGTCGTTACATGTGTCATCTTAAGCTATATAGTTGTGTTTCAAGGAATCATTCTAAACCGCCTATTCCATCTTGGAATATAAGATCGCAGTGAAATTGTGCAACTGTATTACCTGATGATAAGCACTATTTTATAATATTTACTGCTGAATATTATCCTTGCACATTTCCCATAGTATTAATGTTTATCAAACTTATCTATAACTGCAATTTGTTTTGAGTGAATTCTGCATATAATGATAATTTTGCATTATTGAAACTTCGACCACATGCTGTGTTCAAGGCTTTTTAAAACAATAAAACCTTTGAAACTTCGTTAATGGTGAAGAATATTGTGTATACAGCTGCAGATGGTTCTAGAAGAAAAAGAATGCTTTTTCTAATGTGAGCAAAGTGGGCTTCTGTTTCCTTGAAATGACCTTCGAAAATTTATTTTTTGTCCTTGAATTGAAGTGAAAATGGTAGGACTTTTAGCATCCTGTTTGCCATCTACATTCCAAATCAGAAGTATTATTTAATAAGCAAGTAAAAGAAAATCAACTAAGGTTGGTATTTAAATTTAGAATGTTTCAATTAACGTTGAATCTGTGATTGTTTTGCTTTTTTCTGCGAATTTTGGCAAGCTGAAAATTGAAAGTTGGAATTTGATGAACTGGAAGGAAACTAGCGAGTTGTAGTTTACTTCCAACTTCCAAATATCCAGTTTCTAAATTAAAAAATTGGGTGAGTTGAAAATGGAAGTTGGCAAGTTGAAATTTGGTGCATCCAAAGGTGGCGAGTTGTAGCTTACTTTCGAACTCCAAATTGCAAATTTCCAACTCACAAAAGCTCCAAATTCCAACTCGTCAAAATTTTGGCGAGTTGAAAATTCAAAGTTGTTGAGTTAAAACTTGGCAAACTGTGGTTTTCTTCCAAATTCTAAATCGCCAATTTCCGATTCTCAAAAGTAAGATTATGTCTTAATCCCAATTTTTATAAGTTGTATTCATGTAAATTCTAGCTACATTGGCAAGTTCGTAAATCACCCGATCTTTGCCACCACACTCTACAATGCTTGAACCAACTAGCATCTCTTAATGGGACAGTCATGAGTAAGAAGGAAGATCGATGCAACTACATTGCATGGTTCGTCGAAAACCTCTTGAAGCTTCTCAGAAGGTAATGCAGATGGCACACCATTATTATCTTTTACGTAACTTTATAAACTTGTATATTTGAAGTTTCAAACTTCATTTTCTTTGTTTCTAGCGGTCCCATCGAGAACTACGAAGCACTTGGCATTTCCAACACCATCAGTCGACTTCAGGTATTCTTTCCAGTCGAATTCATGGCATCACTGCCGCCAGAACTACTGCAGGCATATTTAGCTGAACTTACCAGCCTCACTTGCAGGTTCTGCGAATCAGCCGCCGAAGAAGAATCGGTAAGCATACCGCATGTTAAACCAATTGGATTGTCTCAATAATTTCTAAAGATAAGTGTTGACTCTCTGCAAGCCTGCACGTCAAAGCTAAGAAGCACATCTATGGAAGTTTTCTGAGATAAATTTGATTTTGGATAATGTTGATTTTGCATGAAGGGATCACAGTTTGAAGGTTAAATCGAGGGACCCTGCTTTGGCACAGTAATAATGCTAGTATACTTTAAGGTTTGACTATCTGCGTCACTATAAGAAAACTATTATAACCTATCTACTATCTAAATGTAAACCAGTCTGTACGTTTGATTGGCTGATTTTTTATCGATTGTAGGATTTGTTGTGTACAAATAAACCCCATTTTTGAAATATGAACAAAACACAGGGCATTTATCTCAACTTGCTCTTCTCCTCCTGAAACTGCAAATTTTGATCTTCATCACTGAAATGTTTTCGTGAAAATGTATTTGCTGTTATTTTTTCCACTTCTAATTTTGCTTTCGGTGTTCTTGTACTTTATGATCCATTGCATGAATGCCAATGGTACTCACAGGGATCTGTAAATATCAATTTTTGCCACCCACGCTTAAGCTCAAGCTGGGGCTTTTATGTATAGGAGAAGAAAAAAAAGACATCGCCCTAATCCAGAGTTGAACCAAGCACTCAATGTATGACCTGTTGTGCCGTTACCTACTTCGCCGTCAGGGCAGGGCAGGAACGATGCTTCTTTTCTCTGTATATGTGAGGTTTTTTATGTATGGTATTATTACCTTACACAGGGTTAACACATTTGCCAAATGGTCGACACACAGAGCCACCGTTTTTTTTTTGTAGTTTTTGTCGGGAATTTTATAGATATCAATTTTTTCCACCCATTCTTAAGCTCAAAGTAGAGCTTTTATGGATCCGAGAAAAAAGACATCGCCCTGACCTGGAGTTGAACTAGGGACTTTTACCTGCTCGGTCATTAGGGCAAGAACGCTGCTTCTTTTCTCCATATATAAGGTTTTTATGTGAGGTAGTCTTGGAAGGTAATAATGTCTTACACTCAAAAAAAACCAACTAAGTATTACAATTCATATTCATGATACTGAAAAAAGTATCACAATTTGTGTTTCAATGTTTAAATAATGATATTTAATGATCAAGGATACAGATGAGCAGGACTCGACAAATCGCTGTGAACCATGCTCGCCAAACAAGAATGTTACTCGCTCGCTTCAAAAAGCAAGTCTTGGAATCCAGTAGAAAAAGTTTTCCTTAGAATTACAATTCCTTACAATTTTTCCTTGCGTCATATGAAAATATGTAGTTGCCAGTGGTGACTGGATTTGTTGAATTTTGTAAATGAGGACGCTTAGTTTCAGTATATATAATACTCCTCAACGTTATTTTTGTTTTTTTAGCTTCAAAAGGATGATCAGGTGTATATGGAAGCCTTTGAGCACATCCTAGATGCGTGGGTTACAATACTTCAGGAAAGCCAGAGTTATCCCCAGCAAGTTGTCAAACAATCCGCCATCGAAATTTTTAACCAATATTTGAAATCGCATTTGTCACCACCAGATGGCCAAAAAGGCATAGTAAGTGGTTGCATTTTTAATCTTACTAAATCCATTTCTATTAATGCTGTTTAATTATTGTCGTAGAAGGAGAAGCAATTTTTCATTGTATTTAATATTTTAAAGTGTAGCAGTCTAAGCTTCTAAGAACTTTTTTTACTAACAATTTTTTAAAACGGTACATGTTCATAAAATACTTAGCTTTCGTGAATGTGATAGGGTTGTGTTATTAATTTCATAATTTTTGTTCCTATATATATGCATGTACAGTAAATTCTCCTATTGTCTTTCAAGGGATGGAGAATAAAATATTGGTAAATGGAAAAAGACCTTATTTGTAATGTGTTAAATAGAAAGACTTTATTCAGAATGAATGTAATTTTATAAAGCGTTTTCTGGGACCTCAAAATATAATTATTAAATAGAAATAGTGATTAATTAAAATAATGTTATTGCGAGATTAGTTAGTGTATATGTCTGGTGAAATGCAGGCCTAGGCATTCTACCAAAATCTTGGCTGTTGCAACACGACCTTTAATTGTCCTTGTTCCATAGTGTACAATGAACAATATTGTTCAGTCTTGAACATTGGCACAGCTATTAGAAATAGCTATTATACACTTACCGTGACAACATCACCGATGTTTATCATTTTGTGTTTTTCATAATTATGCATCTTTCACAACGATTTCTTACATTTTAATTAAGGTACTTAAAAATGTATTATTTTTTCTACTAACCAGACAGCACATTCCAGAGATGATGTCGATGAAGTAGAAGAGGATGACCGTGCAAAGTTTCGAGACCAGTTAGTGGCGATTGGAGCCTTTGGCCGACAGGTTATGGATCATTCGATACCTGTTCTTTTTAGGTACATTTTTTAAAATTCTAAACGGCATTCTTATTATATATTTTATACTGTTTATTTTGTATTTCTTTTGTTATTTATATTGTTTATTTTGTATATCATAAAATTTACATTTCTCCCTTATTTTATAGCTATTAATGATCCATTATCATGGGAAATTTCGTTTACACCTCATCATAAACTCATTTAATCATTGAGCAATTTGTCATACCACTACTATGAACAGTATAGAGACTTTTGTAATAGTGTAGTGTTTAATGCTTATCAAGTATCTTGTTCACCTGTAGCATGACATGCGATTTTTTATAACCGTATATAATTGTATTCACCACATCTAACGGCAGAACGTTGTGTTACCATCTGTCAACAAGTTGCTATGTGTTGTTTTTTTTACAGGTCCTAGCACAGTGCATTGCCCATCCGTATGAGACTTTTTAATGTTTATAAGATTGTTAAGAGAAAATTTTAGGTTTAATAAGAAATTTTAGGTTTATAAAGTAAAAGAATAATTTTTAATTAATTTTAATGAACAAAATAAAGGAAAAATGAAGTAAAAGAAGAATGTAAAAAATATAATATAAATATAATATATAAAATAATATAAAAATATAATATATAAAAATAGTAAATATAAAATATAATATATAAAATAATAACATAATATATAAAAAATAATAAATATAAAATAATTAATTTTAATTAAATTTTAATTTTTTTAACTTTGTGTGGTTTATAAAATATAATATACAAATAATTTTAGGTTTATGATTAAAAGTGTGAACCGAATTGAATCAAAAAAGTAAAGAAAGTCTATTTGTGAGATCAATGTTATTCATTCACTGTGAAAAGAATATAATAATTGACGGCTGTAGATATGGTGCTTTATGCTAATGAGTAGATGGTATAAAAGTTATATTGCAACATTATATGAGTGTGGTGGTAAAATGGCATCTTAAGTCGCCAGTGACCAAGTGGTAGACACACAATATCTCAACGGCACCTGGCATGGTCAATGTATGAGCTTTTAAACATACTGGATTGTATTGGGTATTTGAAACATGTTTCGCTAACTCGTTGATGGTTATTTACAGACTGATTGAAGATCGTGTCACAAGACTTCATGGCCAGCTACAGAGGATTCACCAGCAAGCCTTAAATCCTGATGACTTGGTGGTTCTTGAAAGTTTGAACGAAGATATCCATTGGATAGTTTTAATCATTGGTAAAGTATTCCATTAGTAGTATTTCGGATTTATGAATATAATAAATATGGTATCAGTACACCTTAAATTAGGTTTGGGACAATGGAAATTAAACTTGTAATATTTGTAAATATGAACATGTTAGCTTAATTTCATGTTTTACATTCCAAATAATAAGTGCAATTGACATGCCATGGGAGTTGAGTATGAAGATTTCCTTCTTATTTTAAAGGGAAGGGTATGACCACATTGGGTATTGTTAGAAACTTACTATACCTAATACACACATTGTTTAAAGTACTAACTAGCCTGTACCCCACCTGGAATGTCATAATCACAATATTGTTTTTGCTGGTACAGTTTTAAAATTTAATTTCTTGACAAGCAGATGTGACTGTACCCTCTCCCTCTTTATGGCATTCAAGATTAACTGCCTTGTGATCTCTTACCGTACTGCTATTACTGAAAAAAAAAAAAAAATGGACGTCGGAGAGCTGCAACCTTGTAACTACTA
>QLNU02000481.1:0-19566 GCA_006491805.2 Dysdera silvatica | reverse complement strand
TTATTACTTTGTAATATAATTAACATGACCTATTTCTGCTCATTTATTTATTATATATGTATTCGTTTAGATGAGTATGACGTTAACGCAATCCTTTGGGCGGGACTCTGAAGCTGGTCTTTGGACTTTGAATTTCCTCATCGGCAAGCTAGAGTCCAATTTCAGTCATTGGTCTTCCGAGTCGAAGGTAGTTATCGAAAATGCACAGACGTTAGTGTCCATTCTGAACAACACTGAAAGGCGAGTCTAAATTTGCTAATTAAAATTAAGCCAAATCGATTATTCTTTATTGTCTAGTATGTATGTGTGTTATTGACATATATTTTTGATTTGCTAGTGCTGTGGATTGTGTGTTCTTAATTGCCATTGAATTTCGGTTTAACTATATTTTTTGCTTTGGTGTATGCTTTGAATCATATTACTGTTTGGTGTAATACAATCGTCGCTGTGTCCTAATGCCATATTACTAGATTTAAATCTTTAGATTAGTATTTTTCAAAACGTGATTAGTGACAACCCTTCAGTGGTTTCACAAATAGTCGTATAAAACAACCCCAAAGTTTAAAAAAAAACGTTGTAAACCCCCCACCATGACAGCCCTTTAGATAGAAGTACTTAACTTCAACTAACACCCTATAACAATAGAAAAATAAGTTAGGAAAAAATAAAATGCAACTAGCACATTTACATTTTAAATTAATAAGCGGTTGACAATTGTTTTGATGGAGAAATGTCTGCCACAATCAAAACTAGATGTTGTAAAGAGCATCAACACAATTGTCATATACACATGGGACTGTGCTGCCATCTATCAGGAGTAAAGTTACTCGGAGGTAAATAGTTTTTTATAAATATTGGGAAGAACATTATAAACACAAGGGTCATTAACAACCAAATTACCCTTAATAAAAATATGGCCTGCTTCGAAAAAGTCCAAGTATAATGATGAATTGACCTTGGCGATTCGTTTTGCTTCTGAAAAAGCAATTCCGAATTTTGTCCGAAATTCCAACAATGTTTTGCTAGGATCGACTTTTGCAGTTGCTGGTTATGAGTATAATTTTTGTATTCTTTCAACCTGAAACTTGAAGCTCTGTGTATGTCTATCCAATGTAAATTTTGCCACATTCACATTGGATAATTTAGACTCCCCAGTTGTTTATATCCGATTAGGATCCTTGATTTACAAATGCACTCCCTTCTCTCTTGTGTGACGCTTATTTATATTATGTTGAAGAAAAAAATCAATAACCTACTGTCATTCAAATGTTGGTTTCGTTACGTTGATGACATTTTTGCCATTATGTTGAATGAACAAGCTAATATAGACCATGTAATTGTCACACTTAATTCCATACATCCCCCTTTCGTTTACTGTCAAAGAAGAGCACAACTTTTAACTAGCCTTCCTGGATGTACTTATCACTCATTCGGAAACAAGTTTTGATACCAATGTTTTTCAGAAACTTTGATCAACATGCCTCTCACCACACATCACCTTCGTTCATCCGTACTCCCAAAAAATGAGTTCATTTTTCGGGCTTATGTCACAGGCCTTCAAGCTCTCATCATCCAATGCGATCCTAATCTGTGAACTTTTGCTCCCCAATCACATCAGTTAGCCATGGGTACAAATCCATTAGTCATCGACCAAGCCATTCACAAACTTTCAAAAAGTCAACAGGAGTCTGCATTTACACCGTAGTCACCGCTTTATAAAGAGTGTGTTTATATCCCATTCATTCCAACAGTCTCCTCAAAAATAACTTCTATTCTTCGGAAACTTAATTTCCGTGTTCTATTCAGACCAATTAATAAAGCTGGTATTTCACAACCCAAATATCCTAGTTCGAACATAAACAACTGTGGCATTTACAATATCCAATGTCAGTGTGGCAAGATTTACATTAGGCTGATACACAGAACTTCGTTTCAGGCTGAAAGAACGTGAAAATTATATTCGTACGCAGGAATTGCAAAATCCGACCATAGCAAAACGTTGTTGAAACTTCGGACATAAATTTGCATTTTAAAAAGCAAAACTAATCACCAAGGTCAATTCAACATCAGACTTGACTTTTTTGAAGTATGCCATATTTTTATTAAGAGTAATTTGGTTGTTAATGACCCTTTTGTTAATAAATTTCTTCCCAATATTTATAAAAAACTATTTACCTCCGAGTAACTTTACTCTTAATAGATAGCAGCACAGTCCCATATGCATACGACAATTGTAGTGTTGATGCTATTTACAACAATATCAGGTTTTGATAATGGTGGACATTTCTCTGCCAAAACAACAACTAATTATTAATTAAAAATTTAAACTATGTTAGTTGTGTATTATTTTTGTCCAACTTAATTTTTCCACAGCGTTAATAATTAAATGGAAAAAATATTTTTGTACTGTTTTTGCTGATTTAATTGTTACTTTCATGTTTACATCCAAGCAGTGACAAATAATTGCCACCAAAGCTTTCCTCAAACAATATTTATAGCAGTGGGAATGGCCTAAAAGAATGCATTCCCTGAAGTAAATGGCTCAAAATGACTGATTTCTGAAGTGAATGTGACCCAAAGACTGAATCAGGTTTAAGAAATAATAGTGGGTCTAATAAATGCATTATCTTTACAGAATCATAATGACAGAATTCGTTCTCCCAAAAGAACGATCCTGCCTATTTCTAGTTTTGGTTATCACTTCATTTGTTTGAAATAAATAAAGTATTGTCTTACAAGTTACCATTGGGGACAGAGGGGGCTCAAGCCCCTCTCCTTAGCCGTTTAAAAATTTCATTTGCCCGAATATGCTATACATTTATTTTCCAAAGTTTTACAGTCACATTTTAAAATAAGGTACTTTTTAGCTCATTACTAATTGTCAAGCAGTATCAATTATTTTTGTAGCATTTTGGAATCTTGTACATTCACTCAAATTCTCGATAGCTTTGAGAAGGAGGTAATAATTTTTCTCAATCCCCACCCCCTAGAAATAGTTGTTAATTTTCATCAGCCCCTTCCCCTAGAAGTACTTATATGGGAACCCATGGATGCCACGATCCGTTTGTTCAGTTCATTATTGTTAGCTTTTCCATATTTACTTGGCTAGCTCATTATTTAAATATTAGTGTAAACGTCGCAGAGGATAGTTCTTTTTGTTGGACAAAGTGTAGTAATGTGTTTCAGACGTCAATGGTTTTCTTCAGGAATCGACTGGGGTAAATCCCCAAGTGAACGCAGAGCATTACCATTTTGTGCTGTTGTCTTCAGTCTGTTCCTGACGAAAGATAGTAATGTTTATTTGAAGCATGTCATTATATTCTACCCCATATCAAAAACTGCACTTCAACATTGATATTTTATCTAGTGCTATGTCGATTTTGTGCTAATTCACTAGTGTTGTCCTTACAGGGGCGACAAAGCTATGAACTGCTCATCCTTAATTAGCTTGGTACAAAAGCAGACCACGGGTGCTTTCCATTATCTTCCAACAGCTGCAAAACGCTCACTGCTCAAGTCCCTGGTGATCGTAGGCACTGCCAACAAGCAAGCTAGTACAAAAGAACACTACTGGAATGGGGTAAGTTGCTTTATGACAAAATCAATCTCTGTCTGCATGTTGTCATCAAAATGTTCCATCCCCATTGCTTGTGATCTCATGGTAGGGATTTTTGCTTTTGTTAACAGTTGCTGAAACCTCTTCAAGAACGCTTCCAAATGGTCGTGCATCAAGAGAACTTTTCACTCGTTTGTTACCACAAGAACGTCATGTTCGAGGTTTCGGACCTCATCGAGTGCTTGACTGGCATCGTAGACGGGTGCTCGATGATGAACTTGTCTCATTTACTTCCATTCATTAATCCATTGTTCGAAGAAATCGTGAAATTCATCGACATCTATCACAACTACAGCAACATCGTTGGAATGGTGTTTCAAGTGTTTAACACTGCCGCTAAAAGAATCCTGTGTTTCCTAAACCCCGTGAGTTTATGTGTGCATGTGGTCCTTGACTTCCTTACATACCTAGTTTCTGAAATATACACTGAAGTTGAAATGTACGAAAGTAGAGCAATGTAAAGAAAAAACAAAAGATTGTGGTTCTTTGAAAATATTTTTTAATTAAGCTTATACATGTATACGTAGTAAATAATACTTTATCAATTGTTATCTGCTGTTTTCTTCAGAAATTGATAAAGAGTTTTATAACAACTCATTTTCTTTTTCCATTACCCTTCGTACAAGAGATATACACTATCCATTGGGATCAGAGACAAAGAATACTTATAGAAGAAAAGAAAGTAGACTTTCATAGGGCTGATGTAAAATTGGCGAGTGCACTGCCCCTAGCGGGCATGTTAACATGGGCGGCTAATTTATATTAATTAGCCACAAAATCAGCGTGGCACAAAATAAATTTAAAATACTATTTCCATATAAATTATTCTTTTTTAAAGCAGTCTCTTTGTTAGTACTATCCCACGCTAAAACCACTTAGTTTCCCACGCCTCGTCGGTGCCTTTCCAATTAAGTTTTATTGCCTTGTACTACCTTGGGGCAAGAACACCATATCTCACAGTTACTCAGCGATTTTTAGCCAAACACATTTCGCCAACTACCTGATCGCCCCCCAAAAAATATATCTGTTCTCATGTTTTCGAGACAATTCTGCTACTAAACTCCAAATAACTCAGATGTACTCTGGTTCACTGCTTAGCGTCACAAGTTCTAATCTATATGTAGTCACTTCTATATTACGAAGTTATCCTGTTCCAATAAAGATGTTGAATATTGTACTTCGTCTCATCATAATCTACCGATTAGCCATTTATAGCATATCTTCTACGATTACGTCGGATGAGATCTATGATTGCATCAATCACTTGTGAAGACTAGTTTATCAGAATCGATAATAGGTTATCGTTACCACTATTCCAATAGTCATCGCCATTCTTAGTGGTAACCGATAACCTGACATGCATATTGCAGAGAAGCTACCTCGTTCCAGCAAGGGTTGCACGGATCACACTTCCAACATTATAATTGCCACTGAAATCCAGTTTTTAAAGGTTTAATACATATTTTAAGTTGTCATTTTACTCTGAATGAGGTCCAGTAATAAATTTATGCAATATTAATTTATACGAGAGGGTCTTTGATCAAGAGGGGAGTGTATGGCGCATTTTCACTCTAACTTTTAAATACTGTTCAGTATGGAATATGTACAGAATAGCGAATTGTACAAAAGTGGAATGTACGAAAGTCGAGGACCATCTGCATAACTATTTCCAAAGTCACGTAAGGTTACTTAGTTTAACTATTATGGGAATCCCATCAGTTTACTTATTTGGTTTAACTATTACATGAGTCATGTGTGTTTACTATGTAACTTTTAAACTGTTGCATGAATCCCAAAGGGTTGGTTTTCTAGTTTACAGGGTGTGTACTCATCTGGAATACCTGAAAAAGTCAGGGAAGTTTTTTCTGACTGAAAAAGTCAGGGAAATTTGAAATTCATTGTTATAATAAATAACTTATTAAAATAATTTTCCTGAACTGTGCTTTTCATACCACATTACCTACTGAAAAATTTGAAAAACTTGTACTTTTGACTAAACTTCTTCCAAAAGTTACCATTTTGCACCAAAACTAATATAATTTATATAAAATTATTAAGCCTATATATTTCTCAGGAGAAAATGTTTGCCAAATATGTAACTAAAACTTGAAAAACAAAAAGTGTTTTTAGCTAAATTATTTAATCTGTAAGTAATTTTGATCATCATACCAATCTCCTTTGCCTTATATATATATAGTCATACACACTTTAAATGGAATAGAAGATGAAGCATCAGCTTTGCGATTATATAGTTAAACTCTTTTATAATGAACTCAAAAAGGGCCGAATGAAAATGTTGCTGTAAATATTTAATTTGTGCAAATGTTTAGTCAAAATAAATACACTTTTTAATACAGCTTTTGAATTTGTAAATTCACTACAATTGAGTTATAAATGGCTTTGGGCTTTGCATTAATCGATTTTATGGCCTTGAAATTTATTGTGATTGCGCAAATTTTAGTGCATTGTGTGTTGTTTACTGTAATTAGTAACTGGTAATCGATTAACATTTGGTCTGGAAACCTGGAAAAGTCAGGGAAGTTTGAAATAGAATTTGGGTAGACACCCCGAGTTTAACTATTACATGGTTCATGTGAGATTACTAGTCTTGTGAAACTATTGAAAGAGATTAAATATCTAGCTTAACTATAGGGGAAATTTACCTCGCTTAGCTAATATAAAAGTCTGATTTTACTACTATAACATTTCGTTTCTATTTATGGTTAATTAACTTTTGTATATTTAATGTTTCGTAGGCTGATTCAAAGAAATTGTATGAATGCTGCCTAAGTATGATCCGAATATATGCTAAGCACAACAGTGGTAAGTTCTGTACAGGCTGGATATATATAAAATGAGAAGTTACGTTTTGTACCAAATGTTCTGTTGCCTGTACCAAGGCGGCCGATAACCCAGGAACTTGCCGTTCCTGGCCACCTTGATGCAGAAGCAGTAGCTCTACTTTTATTAATTTAATATTATTTAATTAAAAGTTTTGTGTGCAGTGTTTGCTTTTATATATACAAGGTGTTCGTCAACTGCTTTGACAAAATAAGAGAAGTGAGAGCACCTATCAAGATGAGCAATATTTAGTATAAACCTAGGGTCGCATTCCACACAGAGTGACAGAAAAGAGTAATTTTGAAGCACAAACATTTATTAGCAGTACATGAAATACACAAGATATAAATCAGGTCAGCTGATCATGTACATAAACAATCAAAACATCGTATTTTGTAATTCTTATGCACTGATTGTAAATATTTCTGCATACTGGACTTTTTTGAACTTTCCCTTTTCTGGCACTGTAAGTGGAATACGACGCTAGATTCCATGGTAAATGTTTTCTCATCTTGATGGGTACTATTACCTCTCTTCCTTTGTCAAAATAGTTTACAAACACCCTATGTATATATATATAGTTTTAAGCAGTTACCCTGCAGAAATAAATTACTTTTAATTTTTATTAAATATATTAATATATATTTTATTGAATTTTGTCCAAGAATTTCAAAAACAATGTAATAAACAATCTGTGCCAGCTGAGGTGCAAGGTCGCCTTTGCACCAGAAATGGCCCTGGCCACTCTCCATTGCTGTATTTTTTACTTGGAGACATATGGAAATGTTTAATAACATTTTTAAATTGCCGTGTCTAACTTACAGAAGTGCAGCATTTAGAGTTGAAATTATTGATTTTATATACATTAATGTACATCCTTTGTGGTGTTTTTCTGGAAAAGGGCAGGTTTCTAGTAATGTGCAAACGTTAATTAACGAAGTGCATGTCAGGACGCGATTTTTTTTACGAGGACAGGTAAAGCACTACGTATTTTCATAAAAGGGTGGGCAGGGTGCTCTGCCCCGCCAAGTTAGCCTAGAATGAACACTGGTAACGCTTTTGCTTGGCATGCGTTGATTCGACTCCCGACTGTGCAAAAAAAAAAAACGCTTACCACAACTGCTCACTATGGTCCAAAGGTATAGGTAATCCTAGGTACTTCTCAGAAAACTACAGGTCCTATTACAGCATGACCCTTGCTGCCCATGTGCCATTAAAACTCAAAACAAAATCTAGTAAATGAATTGTATGTTATATATATATAATAGCCATGGTGTATTACCTATTTGTTTTTCAGGAAAGCTGACAAGAGAGGCAGGGGCTGAAGAAGAGCAATATCAGGACATACTGGTTCTTATGCAACTGCTAACAGATTTGCTTTCGAAGGACTTCATTGATTTTGCACCCACTAGTATGTTTTCATATTGTCTGCTGTTAAACCCATTTTATCCGCATTCCTTGTTATCAGTCCTTAATTGTTATTGAATATCTGTTCCTTAGAGTTGTGATTGATTTATGAAACTATCTTCTGGTGCAGAAAAAGATTTGAAATCTAGGTTTCGCCCTAACCATACAGTCTCATTTTGTTTGGGGCAGAACGACCTTCCCTGCCTTGTTTCTTAAAAATTCATCTCATTTTAACTCTACAGTTGTATTGATTGTTTGTATTTTTATGACACAGTAAGGGTCATTCTGTGCCAATCAAGGCGGGACAATATGGCAGCATAATAATGGTTAAGGTGCTCTGGTTCCAATGGAGGGCCCCTAGTTTGTCTCTAGGCCAAAGCGTTGACTCTTTTTCTTATATATATATTCCACAGCCGCCCTCTGCTCAGAATACTGGCACTCTGCAGAGCACTGCTTCAATGTAGCTGTGATAGAGGTCACTCCGCAAGAGAGTGATACAAGTCCCGCCTTAGGAATTTCGTCTGTGGTGCCCGACGTTCGGAATCTTGGTTAAACTGTAGGTCCAGTTTGCCAACGTGTAATAACAGAGAGACCTTCATCCTGCAGTGAATGGAAAATGGTTGATGATGATGATGATATATGTAAAGCTCTAGTTTGAGCTAAGTATGTGGGTGTCAAAAATTATTAGTCATAGTGATAATGCATTCGTCTATTGTAATATTAACCCAGGTTTGATTCTAATGGTGCCATAAAATACACACCATGTTTCTGCCCACTATATTAGAGGGTTTGGTTCCATAGACAACAGAAATTCATGTTTCTCAGAAAACTGTTGATCCCGATGCGGCATGGCCTTACGCCATAAAATAGAAGCAAGCACGCCCTGTATCAATCCTTAATCATTATCAACTTGATGTTCTCTACAGACGTACTTAATTTATGAAAGCTATTTTCTAACGAAGAGAAAAAATTTAAATCTAATTGTCATTTTTTAACCGCAATTAAAAAAAAAATGTTAATTTAATAACTATTGAGGAAATTAAGTTCTTATAAACTTTTTTTTTTCTCAGACTAGAATTATGTGACCTGTAAGAGACGAGAAAGCCACATCTCAGACTGATTGCTGTCCAGTGACTTCTGACCTGAAACGTCTTTTTATTCTTTCTAATGTTTATGGATTTAAAAGAAAAGGAACTTTGCGAAGTTTCCAAAGCTCTTAAAAGCTGCTTAGTTTTATTTTTGAGGCCACTTAAAAGTGCTTGGTTTTCATCGACTATCCTTAAAGACTCATAATTTTTCTCCTTCTTCCCTGAAATTGGAACGTGTGAGGATTCAATCGTGACTTTTACCTGTTTTGAAACTTCACTATGCAATCTCTAAAACACAGCACCAACATAATAAATAACATAACGATGATACAATCGAAAATTTAAGCTTTGAGTTGCTACAGTGTGTGCACGACCCCTTACTTTTCCTATCGTTTGATACAAATGCGGTGAAGGTGCAGTATATTTTCAGCAATAAATATTAGTTAGTCTGTGTAGAACATCACTTGGATCCTTAGAAATTCATTATTCTTTAGTTTTGAAGAGGAGTGGTAGCTCTGCTTAGTTTAAACTGAAAAACATGGATGTAAGAACCTAATTTCCTTTAACTAATTCCCCTCCGAATTTCCACGTTAATGTGTTAGTTTAAAATTTAATAACTATGCAATAGCAAATAGTTAATTTCACGAAGTGATGATATAGTTGTTGCGTATCTTTATGAATAAGCCATTTTTGAAACACATTGAATTCTTAATTTTCCAAGCATGATTTCATGTGTATGAAAAGTTAACAAATTTTTGTATGAAAGAAAATTTTAATAAAAACAAATTTTTGTATGAAAGACCGTAGAGGTCTCCTGATTAGGAACTTTTCTGGCTGTTGATGCATGTTGTGCTGACTCGAATATATATAGCTCTGTTTTCTCGGAAGATTTTGCATTTTCATTTCAAATGCTTCTTAAATTATGGAATATTCTTTGAGCTAGTTTGAAAGGAAGGGAGTATGTGATTTGAAATGTTCATGTAACCACTAATATACATATCATTCCATTTATGCATATTTCTTATTTAACTAAAGCAGGCGACACAGAAAATAATGCAGAATCTATATCAGCGGCTGACGTTGCTTTATATGGTTTGAATATTATCATGCCAATGATGAACATAGAGCTGTTGAAGGTAATTGTCAATATATGTACATTATAATATATACATACAGTAAAACCTCTATACAACGATAACCGATATAACGATAAATCCCTCTGCAACGATAATTTTTCTCAGTCCGTATAATAGTGTTGTAGAGAGGTTTTACTGTATAATGAACCCTCCCTATAACAATAACTCTCTCTATAAGGATAATTTTTCTCGGTCTGTATAATATTGTTATAGAGAGGTGTTACTATCTACACATATGAAATTATTGCCATAATTTGGTCTCTAATGAATCTATGTAATTTCATTAGATGCAAGTTATTTATGACCGTTTCGTGGTTTCTAGTTCCCTAGCCTGTGTGTCCAATACTTCAAGTTAATCACATTTGTATGCGAGATCTATCCCAATAAGATCCACACCCTGCCAGTGGATCTCTTCAAGACTTTGATGTCCTCTGTGGAATTAGGATTGAATGGGTATCCTTTATGATCTAATTAAAAGTATGGTTATATCATCTAATCAGCTAATGGTTTGTCTTAGTTATAAATGGATAATTATTATATTATGTAATAATTATCCATCCATAATATAATGTAATAATTGCTATGTCATACCATGGGTCCTGCATTGGTAAGATATTCATCTGTTCTGCCATTAACACGAGTTCAACACTCTTCTTTTGCACATGTTTTTTGTGAATTTTAGCGATTTGCTGAAAATTGTTTTACAGCGAGCCTCTTGTCAGAAATTTTGTGAAAATTTGCGCGAGATGAATTAAATTAAAAAATTTTAAGAATGCTTAATTGAATATGCAAGCCAATCAGCTTCTACTCCGTAATTAGGGGGATTGGATTTTTTTTTTTTGTGAGGTCAGGAACTTACTTTCTTCTTTAGCCATATAGTAATGTAGAGGCTATGCATTGGTCTACCGCACAAAAAACCTTGGTTTGATTCCCACTGGTGAGACCGAAGTTTTTTACCAATTCTTTAGTTTAGTTTTTTAGACAATGGAAGTTCAATTCCCTTTGAAAGCTGTAGCTCTTTGAACAACATATTAACTATCTTTGCCATTATAGAGCAATAAAAATAACTTCATTATTGAAATGTTTACTTTTCTCAGTGTCCAAAACATGGCGTTTTAACATTATCTAAGAGACAGCTTTGCCCTGTGGTGACACAATGTGGTTATGTATTCGCCTAGTGCGCCGTTAACTCAGGTTCGACTCCCAGCAGTGCAAAAAGAACGCTTACTCAGAGATCTCATAAAGATCGCACTGCTCACTGTAGTCCGGGGGTTGGTTCCCTAGGCCTTAAGAGGTTCGGATTCCTCGGAAAACAGTAGGTCCAGATGTTCGGATTCCTCGGAAAACAGTAGGTCTCGGCGCAGTATGACCACTGTAGTCTTTGAGCCATAAGACCATGAACAAACAATAAGAGCCAGTTTTCTTCTTGTCAGCAGTACGATGAGCATAAGGCATTTGCATGCACACATTACATAAAAAATCTTAAATCTGCTGGTATCGACCATGGGATGTTTTTTTCCTACTGTTCTGTAGTTTGATGCCCTTTGTTGCAGAGGTTCGGATTGCCTGGAAATCTGTTAATTCTGGCATAACAGTGTCTTAATGGGCTCTACATAACAAAATACTAAACAAAGCGATGTCCTACACACCTGAGATTGTCAGTGAATTTGAAATTGTGTGTAAATGGCCCTGCGGTAGCACAGTGTTGTAACACGTTCACCTAATGCACTATTAACCCATGTTCGATTCTCGTTGGTGCAAAGAATGCTTACTCAGAGATCTCATAAAGATCACACTGCTTACTATAGTCCGGGGTTTGGTTCCCTAGGCCTTAAGAGGTTCGGATTCCTCTGAAAACTGCAGGTCCGAGAGGTTCGTATTCCTCGGAAAATTGTAGGTCCAGAGGTTCGGATTCCTCGGAAAACAGTAGGTCCCGGCGCAGCATGACCACTGTAGTCTTTGAGCCGTAAAACCACAAACAAACGTCTGTGAAAGATAAGGTTTTTTGGTAAGCCTATGTGGAAAAGTCAAGGAAAACCTTCCTTATTTCTATTTTGAATGGCTAAATCTTCCCTGAACGTGAAATCGTTTTCCCCTGCAATATTGGGCAGGGAATTTTATCTTCAATACGAGTAAGAACCCTAATAACTTTTTTCAGCATCTAGAGATTGTGGAGTTTAGTATTTATGGCTTCATTTCTGCAGTATTTGGAGGGATTTTGACATAGGGTTGTGAATTCGCTATTTGTAATCTCCCATAAGAATGTGTATATTTGCCTTAACGGTCTCAGGTTCACAGCAGAGGTGTCTAACTTGTGCTTGGATTTCCTGTCTGTACTTGGGGTGTATTTGTATCGGAGTGGCCACCAAACTTCATTTGCATATCAAGTATTGAAGCCATTCCTGAAGGTACGTTTTCTTATCCCTTATATTATACTTTTTCTTATCTCTTGATAAATTATAAAGAATTTGAATGCAAATTTAAGGAGTTATTGTATGCAACATCCCTTCTGTCAATAATGTAGTTTTTATTATGTATTATTATGCATATGTTTATAATATAGTTTCAAGGGGTGCCGTTGATGCCCTATAGTACGTAAAATACATGAAATAGAAGGAAAGGACTCAATATTGGAAAAAATAGCACATCCCAGGGACCTGCTATTTTGTAAACATGCCCTGAAAAACCATCGAAGCATAATAAAAGAAAAACTTAAGCACATGATGATGATGATGTTAGCATTGGAAGAGCCACCACTGTGTGAGTCAAAAAATGTAATTGACATAGCAAATGGCAAAACGCCTATATACCCAACAAGACTTATCACGTCTTATTTCATTGGATATGCATGCATGATGTCAAAAGTACCTGATGGTTCTAATAATGTGGCGACTGTGTATATATCTTCTTAATATTTATACTGTGTCTATAAAAGCACTATTTTTTTTATTTAATGGTATTTTTAGTACTATTTTTTCTTTAGTAGTATGTAATAGTATTTTTTTCTTTTAGCTTGTACTTTACATGTTGCTGTTTGAACCACTGGATACTGACTTGACCCAAGTGGCAAGTAGCACGCTGTTCACTCTCATTTGTTGTTTTCAGGTTAGTTGAATACCGTTCCGATTGATTCATTATTTTAAATTTGCCAATTCCACTCTACAGGCCATGCAGTTACACAGTGGTAGCATGTTTCTCTAATGTGCCATTAATCTGGGCTCGACTCCCAATGCCCCTTTCCCCCAAAAAAAGAATGCTTATTAAGTTCTCACTGCAACCTAGGAGTCAGTTCCCTAGGCCCCAAAAGATTGATTCCTCATTGTAGGGGACAATGTAGGTCCCCTTCCCTCTATGGTTCCATAGTACATAACGTCATTCCATCAACCTAGGTTCAAATCCCAACGGTATCGTGGAACCTATATCGCCTTTATGCTCTATAAAGTTTGGTTTCTATCCCAATGTAAGTTTGAATTCTTGTCCAGGTGTAGGTCTCGGTGTAGTATGCTCTTTACTGTCTTTTAGCCATAAAAATACAAGTTTTGTCTGTATTATGATTCTTCGTACCCATTAATTTGTTGTCACATCTCTTCCATGGTTCTTTGTACCACTGCTTTTTTTTTTTTTTTCAGGACAAGTACCAAGAATTGGTGCAAAATTTGATTAGTAGCCAATCAGACCCCACCACTGCTCAAAGACTAGCAGCGTCATTTACTAACCTAACCAGCAACATAAGTATGTCATTGGACCGGTACAGCCGTATCCAATTTCGAGATAATTTTGAAGCATTCATCACCGAAGTCAGGGGCTACCTCTGTGTTAAGTAGATATTCACCACGTCATCAAAACCTTACGTTACATTGTAATTTTAACGATTTTTCTTTATCATCAACTCGCGGCATAACTCTCAGTTGACTTTTTTTTTCTTCCATTTACAAGGATGGGCCATTAAACTGATGGTATGTAAATTTAGCAGAGAAATCATGTAAATTTGTATTTGACGAAAGATAAATCCATTAATTATGCGATGACATGTTGAAAATTGACCATTGCCTTGAACTGGATCTTAGTTATTATATTTAATAATTAAGCTATTTTATTAAATGATTTGACAAATGAAAGAAGTAACATTGATATAATTAACGGGCTCTTTATAATATATTATGTGTCGACAACTAATTGCTTAAAAACAATTAATTTTACTTTGATATACATTAAAGAGGAACTGATAATCAGATGCCGTTCCAATTGTTAAATCCTCTGGTGCTTACTACCACTGCCCTTGGCTTAACGAAGCTGAGTTTGTTTTCAGAATATGCGTTGTTAAGTCACAATAAGCCACCCATCTCATCATAAAGGACGCAAAAACAAACGTACAAGTTATACCGATATCACTACAGAATGTTTACTTAAACACTGCCAACCACATTCATGGCTTTTTCTTCCAATCTTTAAAATTTGATGAAAGAAATTTGCAATTTATCATGTGGAGATTGGGGCATTTCAATCAAAATTCTGAAAACAATTTTTTTGTACATTTTTAGTATATATATAATATATGGACAACCAAAAAAAAGTCTGTATAAACTTTAAAACTTCATAAAAAAAGAGAAAAATAATTGCATTGACGTGTGTTTTGTGCAATAAGTCTTATCTACATGTTTTGTTTTTTTACATGATAAAAAAAATTAGTTCAAAGGTCACCGATAGGTGCTCATATGAAAACAATGAAAGGGGATACTGTGTGAAGCTGACTACTGTACAATTTGTATATTGCAGTAATAAATATTTAATGTGACCTCCTCCACAAGATAAGACACAATTGGGGCAAGTGACAATGGACAGGATTGTAGAGTACAGCAAATCCAGATGGATGGGTCTGATCTTACGCTCAGTGGTATCTTTTAGTTCTAACAATGTTTAAAACTCTGATCGATAAACTTGAGACTTTAAATGCTGACACAACCAGAAATTGACTGATGTCAAATCGCAAGACTGAGAAGGCCACGCAATCTTGCAGCACCTACTGATAAGTCCGTCTTCACCAAAGGTGTCTATCAGAAATTTCATTATTGAAGTTGCAGTGTAAGCTGGTGCTCCATTCTGCATGAACGTTAATGTAGATGTCACATTTTTTCTCATGAAGATGACATAACTTGCTCATGCAGAAGAGTTAAATGATGCTGCACATTCACTGTGCAAGCGTTTGCAAGCCCTTAACGGTAGGACAATGAGCGCTCCTCCTCTGTCTTCTGTGCATGGAATTCGTAAATGCAAGCATGCCGCAGCTTAGGTACTAGTAATGCCAAAACATGCTATAAAATAGCTAGATCTGCTAGATAGCGGGAGGATAAAGAGCTTCTGTCCCATTTCTGTGCATACGCATGGACTTTTGACACGAGTTTGTCAGTAGTCAAGTGAAAACGTAGTAATGGCGGTAAATTCTAGCAGGGAATTCTATATATATATATAATATTGATGTAAGCTATCAAGATCGCTGTACTTTTTAATTATTATTATATCACTATGTTAATTTTTTCATAATTTAATTTTACCACAGTCCATAAATACATCCATCCATTCTCCTTTTTCATTTTCCATGCTTGATTAAGCAATTTCTTGCTTAAAACGGCATAGTTGCCTCCATTTTAAAGCCCCTTTGACCCCGCCCCACCCACCGATTTCATCAGACTATATTTAATAAACACATTTACCATATCCTTTTTGTCAACAGACATACATCAAAGTCCACATACTTGTGCATAAATGTGACAGGAGAAGCTATTTTTTTCTCCTCTCGCCAGATATTACCTTTCTAGCTAAATAAATATTAGGGGATGGAAACACTGAGAGGAATTTTTGCAAAGTCCACGCACATGCACAAAAGGTGGATGAGTGGTGCTCCTCGTCCTGCTGCTATAGTCTAGTTAAGTTTTCTAACCTGTACTTGGGCAAAGTTCCTCAAAGAAAAAGGGTGTCAATATGTGGGAGCCAGTAAAACTACACTCATGGCGAATGATGTTGTTGTTGTGTGTAAGCATCTGGATTGAAAGTCACCCATATGCAACAGTTGTGTGTAAGCATCTGGATTGAAAGTCACCCATATGCAACAGTTGTGTGTTTTCACATCTTCATGTAGCGAAAAGGGGGCTTCATCTGTCCATAGCACATCAAACAACCACCATGATTACTTTGCTATTTTGATAAAGCCCACCTAGTGAACGTTTCCCTCTGTGCATTTTCTGCTGACTTATGGAATGATTGTAATTTCTAAGGATAGAGTTTCAAAATCCTTTGAAGAACACATCGTATAAAGGATGCAGAAATTCCCAGTTGTCTTGCAGCTTCACAAGCGCTGCTAGTTCTACTATTTTCAGCTGTCAGTTCTTCAATTTCAGATGCCGCAACAATGGCATAGGACTCCATTAACAAGGGTCTTCCGCTTCACAGACTACCTTCCAACCGATCGATTTCTTCAAATCATTTGACGAGCTTAAGTAACCCAGTACGTATGATGGGACTTTTTCCCTGTCTTGAAATTTTTCTGTAAATGGAGTTTCTGCAAAGCATCTGGTGCTGACTCCCCGTCACATAAAATAATTTTGACTAACAAAACTTGTTCTCTCAAAAAGATTTTTTTTTGCAGAAACTTATTCTTTACACCCCGGGTTTATTAATGGATTGAATAAAGAACCCACCAAGCATTTAGCTGTTTTATAATAGCTTTATTTACACACTTCTAACGAATGTGTTATGTCAGCGCAATTTATTAGCGACCTTTGAACTAAATTTTTTTATGTATATATATGAGGGTCGTTTGAGAAGTTCTCAGCCTGATGAAGAAAACAGTAGATTTTTGAAAATGTTTTTTAAATTTTTCAGCATAATCACCCTGCCATTCAATACATTTATACCAACGATTTTCCAACTATTTAATATCGTCGGTAAAATACAATTTGTCCAGCTTTGCAAGGTAAGCGTTTGTCTCAGCTTGGACCTCACCATTTAAAGTGAATCTTCGTCCAGTGGATCATTTCTTTAGGTTTGGGAAGAAGAACGAAGCCAAATCTGTTGAATATAATGCATGTGGAAACACTTTCAAGCATAGGTTACGGTTTTGCAACAACAACAACAACCTGTAATGTGTGCACAGGTGCATTATCGTTATGAAAGAGCACTTTTTTTTGGCCAAATGTGGATGTTTAGTCTGAACAGCACCCTTCAATTGGCCCAGTAGTGAAGCGTTTGCCAAAAAATGTCAAACTTACTTCTTGAATTGCCAAAAAACGATTAACTAAATGTACAGGCCTGCAACTTTGCAGCACACCATCTAACAGATCATACTTGATAAATATTATGGTTATTTGGTCATACCGCCGTTATCTGTCAGATGGAGGACTTTTCAAATGACCCTCGTATGTGAAGTTGTAACTACTTCCTTCCCTACCCCTACCCCTCTTATGAAAATTCTACATGCACTAATGGATGTATTTAACATTCAAACATGTCTGCAAGTTGACCATTAAATTACGGGAGACTGGCATTGGAATCGTCAACCTTTTTTGTTGGATAATAAACTGGTTTTTATCTAATTGAAAAAAGAAATAATAATAAGGGTCTGGGGCCTGCTTTGGTGCAGTAATAACAGGCTCACCTACCATGCAATTAATCCAGGCTCAGCTCTCAATGGTGTCAAAAAAAGAAAGGAAGGATCTGGGCCCTGTAGTTGTACAGTGGTAACTTGTTCACCTAGCATGCAATTTATACAGGCTCAACTCTCAACGGTATCAGAAAAAAGGAGAAGGATCTAGGCCATGTGTTGATAACATGTTCACCTAGTATGCGGTTAATCCAGACCCAGCTCTCAGCAGTGTCAAAAAGAAAAAAGAAAGGAAGGATCTAGGCCCTGTAGTTGTACAGTGGTAACATGTTCACCTAGCGTGCAATTTATCCAGGTTCAACTCTTAGTGGTGTCAGAAAAAGAAAGGAAAGATCTAAGCCTTGTGGTGATAACATATTCACCAAGCATGCAATTTATCCAGGCTCAACTCCCAGTGGTGTCAAAAAAAAAAAAAAGAGGATCTGGGCCCTGCAGTGGTACAGTGGTAACTTATTCACCTAGCATGCAATTTATCCAGGCTCAACTCCCAGTGGTGTAAAAAAAAGAATCTGTAGGGTCCTGTGGTCATTCAATGGTAACATATTCACCTAGCATGTGCTGTTAATCCATGCTCGACTCTCAGCAGTGTCAAAAAAAAGGAAAGAATGCTTATTGATTCTTCAGGCCTTAAGAGGCGCAGATTCTTTGGAAAAATGTTGGTCCATTACCCCACCGTAGCATAACGGTAACGTACTTACCTATCTTGCCATAATCCCGGTTCGACAGCCAATAGTATCGTAAAATGTTTGCTGTTGTTTTGACCACTTTATTCCAGAGTTTGGTTCCCTTCCATCGGAAGTTCAAATTCCTTGGATAGATTCGTAGATTTCAATGCAGCATGGCCTCATGGGTTCTCCGAAGGGGGTGCACTTGCACACCCTTGGCTTATATGTGGTGGTGGGGGGAGGAAGAACTATTATGTAGTAGAGAAAATAACATTTATCTAATTTCAGCCTTCTCGTATGCACATCCCCTGCATATAATTCTGGGGGTGCTTATGCATATCCTTTTATGTTCTAATTCCATAAAAACACAAACCTTATCAGAGAAAGGGAGAATTTTTGAACAAATGCCATGAAAGTGGGATATTTGTTTTATTGACAAATATATATGCAAATTGTTGTACCATAATCCGTGGTTAAGGATGAAATAAAAAAAAAATCATTTCCATTACATCATGCTTCTGACTGTCGTTTATTCAAAAAGCTTGTCTTGGCTGATGTTTAAATCGCAGTTGATAGACTGCCCATTTTCCGGAAATAACTGGTTCATAGTGAATAAACTTTAAATACAGAGTGGTTATAGTTAAACTTGGCCTGTTTAGAGCACCTTGGAGCTTGAACCGTTCAGCGGATTGACACCAAAACTGGTATGTGGACTGTCAAAAGGATGCAGAAAAGGAATCTACAAAAATGTTTACTTCAAATGCACTGGGCACTTTTTAGTGCAATACGGCCTATGAAATGACCAACCCGCAACATAAATGACACTTTTAACATTTTTTGCATCGAAACATTTTAAATGAACATTGTCAAGCAATAACAGTATGCAGGTGTACAAGCAGCTGTTAATCATGTACAGGACGATGTAATGAAGGTTTCTCAATTTGGCCGCTATCGTTCACTTATAACAGTTTATGGCCGTGTCAAATGTTCTGTGATGGCCCTTCGGTACGTGAATTACTCCAGATGTTTTGCTGCAACTACAGAAATGACAATGCGTTACATTTATCGTTTTTATGCAAGATGGTATGCACCCACATGTTGCACAGTCAAAGCTTTTTTGTTCCAGCATTTCCCCAATAAGCATATTATCAGTCGT
>QLNU02000477.1:0-11353 GCA_006491805.2 Dysdera silvatica | reverse complement strand
GTGTCGAAACAGCAGTCGTTATAAAATCTCTTGATGAACTTCATATTATCTTGTTAATAATGGTGGATTTACTAACAGACTAAGTGGGATGAAGCTTACGGCATCAAATTTTCGACGAAAAGTTCGCAGCCGAAATGGGGTGGGGCTGAATATTTTTGTGGCCAATTGAATTTTTCAATTTTGAATTGCCATATTCAGGGGCGTAAATAAGTGGCGCATTAAGCGGCTGGTGGCTGTCAGGGCCCTTGAATCTCCAAGGGGCTCGAGAAATTCCTTGTTAAAAACTGTCACAACATAAAAAGCGAAAGATGAAATATCTAATAATATTCACGTATTCTACGTATAAAAGTACAACACGTTTTTTTTTATCAAATTGCAGTTAATTAAAAATATCATTAGTTTAACTCTCAGTGCAAAACGATCAAATGCTATTGTCATAACTGTACTTTTGCCATATATAATTAAATAACCGAAATGAGAATTCAATAAAATTAAATTATAATGGCAGAAACTCTGTTCTAAATAACGCCATTTTTTTAATAAAAAGCTGAGGAGAAGAACGACTTTCATTTGACCTCTAGGCATGTGCCTTAATACTTATCTGGGCACCCTGCATATATATATATATATCATCATCATCATCATCATATTCAACCATTATCTATCCACTGCTGGATGAAGGTCTCTCCAAATGCTTTCCACACAAGTCTATCCTGAGCAATTCGCTTCCACGTCACCCCAACCTGTTTTCTTATTTCATCCACCCATCTAGTTTGAGGACGTTTTCTAGGTCTTCGGTGGTCTCTTGGAATCCAGTTCAGAATTTCTGTTGTCCATCGTTGATCAGTTCTTCTTGCAATATGCCCAGCCCATCGCCATTTCAGCCCTTTTACTTTAACAATGATGTCCTCTACTCTAGTTTGCTCTCTCACCCAAGTGTTCCTTTTTCGATCTCTCCTAGTTATTCCAAGCATGCACCTCTCCTCTTCAGGATAAAACTGTTTCTTCCAAATGCACTCCAGCCAAGTTTAATACGTCTGTTGAGTTCTTTCATAATGTTGCCATCCATTGAAATCAGCTGGCCAAGGTAAATATATGAATCAGCAATTTCTAGCTCAGTGTTGTCAACTTGTATTTTTGTTTCCTCTACAAAATTATTGAACATGATCTTAGTTTTTTGTAGGTTCATCTTGAGTCCAACTTCTTTACTTCTAGTTGAGAGCTCTTGTACCATGTCTTGGAGTTCTGATGGGTCCGTTGAAAAAATAACAATGTCATCAGCAAACCGCAGATGATTTAAATATTCACCATTTATTTTTATTCCCTTGTTATTCCAATTTATCTGCTGAAAAATCATCTGTAAAGCTGAAGTAAAAAGTTTTGGAGAAATGGTATCTCCCTGCCTCACACCTTTACCAATTTTGATAGTTTTGGTATCTTTATGTAACCGAAATTTTGCACTTGCATTTTTATACACACATTTCACCATGTCAATGTACACATCCTCGATGTCTGTTGATCTTAAAGAGTTGATGACTGCTGATGTTTTAATAGAGTCAAAGGCCTTCTCATAGTCAATAAATGCAACACACAATGGAAGTTCATATTCATGTGTTCTTTCAATTAATTCTCTTAATACTTGAATATGGTCCACTGTACTGAATCCACTTCGAAATCCAGCTTGTTCTCTTGGTTGAGCTGCATCTAATTTTTTCTGCAGGCGATGTGTTAGCACTTTTGTGAAGATTTTATAAATAGCAGGTAACAAGCTAATTGGTCGGTAATTTTTCAAATCCTCTTTATCACCTTTTTTATGCAAAAGAATTACTGTTGCAGAATCCCATTGGTTTGGTATGTTACCGCTGTTAAGACATTTGGTAAAGAATTTTGCAAGTATGTCTTCTACATATTCTCCAGCTTCTTTTAGGATATCTAATGTAATACCATCATCACCAGGGGCTCTTCCTTTCTTCATATTTTTTATTGCAAATGAAACTTCTTCTTTTAAGATTTTAGGAGCTATTCCTTCGACTATTTCAATGTCTTCGTTTAATTCACTGTTACTTTCGTATAGATTTTTGTAGAATTCTTCAACTCTTCTAAGTATTTCTTCCCTATTTCTTGTTACGGTGCCATCCTCTCCTCTTAATGCAATGATGTGTTTCTTCCCAACAGACAAACCTCCTTTAACAACCCTAAGGCTCTTGTTGTTTTCAATGGCTTTCCTTACTAGCTCACAGTTGAATTTTCTTATGTCTTCTTTCATGCTTTTGCGCAGAGTTTTACAAAGTTCTATGTACTCAATCCTGGAACTGGTATTTCGATTGTCCACCTTCATATCTCTTCGCCTTTTCATGAGCTGTTTCGTCTTCTCAGATAATTTGCTATTGTGCTTTTTACAGGTTACACCACCAATTTCCCCAGCAGTTTCAACTATTGTCTTAACAATGTTTTCATTTGCTTCTGAGATGTCAACTTCTTCAATAAGTCCTTCCAGTGCAGAAAAGCGATTTTTTAATTCCAACTTGAATGCCTCGGTATTTTCTTTTAATTTCTTTAAATCTATCCTCTTACATATTTGTTTCCTAATGAGCTTCTGCCTTTCTAGTTTAGTATTTAAGTGTATTTTACATCTCACCATTCGATGATCACTTCCAGTATTAAATCTGTTCAGTATGCTGCAATCTTCAATAATTGATTTCTTGTTTGCCAGGATATAGTCAATTTCACTAGTTCCCCCATTTGGGTGTTTCCATGTCCATTTTCTTTGCGGTTTCTTCTTAAAAAATGAATTCATGATGCTAAGGTTTTCAGCTTCTGCAAATTCGATGAGTTGATCGCCACGTTCATTCCTTTCCCCATATCCGTATTTACCAACCGATGTCTCTCCTTGTTCCTGTTGTCCAATTCTTGCATTGAAATCCCCCATGATGAGCTTGATATGTTGTTTCCCTTTGGTGTGTAACTCTTTGATTTCTTCATAAAATTCTTCAACCTCTTCGTCGGTATGGCTTGATGTTGGTGCATATACCTGTACTATTTGAAGTTGGTATCGCTGGGTTAGTTGAACAACAAGCCTCGCTGCTCGATCTGATGTACTTTCAACTTCCAGAAGACAGTCTTTAATTCTTTTGTTGATTAAGAAGCCAACACCACTTGTTCTTCCAGTTTCCGTTCCTCTATAGTAAAACAAATGTCCGCTTTTCAGTTCCACCAACTCTTCACCTTTTCTTCTAACTTCACTGAGTCCTACAATGTCCCATTTGATCTTGTCTAGTTCCTCTTCCAATTCCTGAAGTTTTGCTTCAGAAGCAAGGGATCGTCCATTATACGTTGCCAAGGTCAATAACAAACGGCAGCCTGGGCCATTCCAGTGATTCTTAGCACCCCCTGCTTTCATGCCACACTGACCGCTACCTTGATCAGGAGCACTCCAGCACCTGGAGACTAGGGGCCATGGTTTCTGGTGTGTCAACATAATGGAGGAATTAGCCATAATTTCACCACGCTGGCTAGACGGGTTGGTGAATTAGCCCTCCCCTTCCGCCTTTCTATCCGTGTAGCAAATATTAATTTGCCACATAAATAGAAAGCTCAGCCTGCACCACTTGAAGGCGGGGTAGGACACTAGGTTACTGGCCTGGCCGGTTCCACACATCGTCACATACGTTCAGCTTGTGGGTCTCCTTCCAGTTAGATACCAGCAACCCGCCCATGGAAAGTCGCAGAGCCAAAGCGGGTCCCCAGACCCATTTCGTTGGGCCCTATGACCCTTCCCCTGGGCAGTAGCATAAATGTTTTATCTTTTTGGGGAAGGGGTTGATACCCAAATAAACAAAAAACAATGAAATAAAATCGCATTTTTTTGTGCTTATTTATTACCTATTTTACAAGATCACTTCTGAAAAAAGAAACTAATGTAAGCTACTATTTAATTTTCAATAATCAAGACAGGCTAATGAAGAATAATTAAAAAACTTTCCATTAAAAGTGTACAAAATCTTATTAATCTGGATTTAGAGAACAATTTTTCTGGCCTTCCGACTTGCAGGAGGGGGACGGGCCCACTACAACATAGATCCTTGCCATCTTGGGCCCTTAGACTTCATTCGGGGCCGCAGCCCCCCCCCATCTCGTCGGTCTTGTATATATGTACTTTAGCGCGAGAACTCTAAAAGCTAATTGGGGGTTTGGTTCCCCAGGCCTTAAGAGGTTCGGATTCCTCGGAAAACAGTAGGTCCCGGCGCAGCATGACCACTGTAGTCTTTGAGCCAAAAAACAAACAAACAATAACAATAAAAGGTAATTGGATGGGAAGAGAAATTCGTTGTTGTTTAAATAATATTTCCCCGCGAAAATTGAAGCTTCTGGATAAATCTTCGAGGGCGTATAAGTCCTGCTCCGATTGTATTAATTTTTTCTGAAATTCTCTTCGAACTGTTATTTTAATCTTTATTATAGAATCAATAAAACTTAAAAAGGAAGGGAAGTGATTACGTATAACTGGGTACATAATCTATGGGATTTTTGATGCATCATTATTATCGAAGTATTTATCAGGGGGTATTTATTGCTTGAATATAAATATATACCAGGACGTAAAGAGCCCAACCGAATTCCAAGTACTGTTTATTCTATTTTTGAAGAAGTTATGAAGAATAATAATTATGTAGATTAAATAAGAGAATAAATGATGCGTAGAAGCGTGTCATAATATATCATGTGATATTAAAAAGTTATAAATGATAAGGAAAGTTTGGAAGAACATTTGCAAAGAATACTAATGTATGTAACGCGTCTTAAGGACTTGGAGGTTTTAAGTCATCGAAAACAGTGGAAAAATGCACTAAATTTAGGAACAATTTGTAAAATAACTATTCACTTGATTTTTATAAAATTTTCACAACTTATAAACTAGATAATTATCTCATTAATAACATAGTTTATAGAAAATTGTAACATATTTTCATTTTTTAATAATAAAAAATTTAAATTGATTTTTCATATGATTTAAATATTAGAAGTTTACGACGCGCATGATATATTCACTTAACAATAACTCAGAGCTAAAAACACAGTTTTATAATAAGAAGGAGGGTTGTATGTAGCGATTGAGTGAGCAGTATTTTAAATTTATAAATATATTTATAAAATATGAATTTTTAAATTATTGATTTTCTCAAATATGGATATTTACGTGATTTTTTAATAGTTTTATGTGCATGATCTTGTAATTTTAACTAGTATAACAAAATTAGCTCACTCATTTTGTGTAATATGATTATACGAAGGAAACTGCCAAATTTTATTTGAATATAGCAAACAGCAAAAATTAAATCATGCGCGCAAGATCCAATTTTGACGTTCAGAGAAAATTGAGTTTAAAGTCAAGTTTAAGTATAAAATTAAATATGCTTCACTACATACCATTAAAATCGACCAGCTTCATATAACACTCCTTCATGCTGCAAGTCCTTTTTTAATTTTTTACAAAACAGTTGTCGTTGAACTTTACGAGCTGCTTTTGTGGACATCGAAGCTTGCTTTTCGGCATTCGTCACTCGCACTTTATCTGCTTCAATTGCAGCACGTCTTGCATTGACACCTGGCATAACTCCTATGTTTTCCATTACTTGGAGACGACCCTTTAGTAAGATCCATAACAGCAGTCGGCACTGAATTGTTGTGTTTAAAATTATGGTGCGAATTGTTGACAACTGCCCTTTGGTATGTACAGTACGAAGAAAGGCCTTTGGGGCAAGAATCGTGAGTGAGCTCCTCATCTGTGGCACGTAAGTGATAAAGGATAGCCCATACAGGCTTTGTCATTCTGTCTAGAAAATCTTTATGTTCACTTATAGCATTTCTAAAGTATGCGGAGAAGCGGTCAATAATTTTATTAGTAAGCCTGCGTTTACTGCTTAACGGTCTGCTGTCCGAGAGTTTTTGTCCTCTTTTTTCTTGCTTCATTTTTCTAAGCCGGGCTCCCATTCTTTTGCCTATGTGGTTAATACACTCAATTTTTTCAATGTCTACAGCATTGCCATATGATCGCAACTTTTTAATTTCGGGATAAGTTTTCGTATCTCCATCACCTACATACTCAAGGTATCGTATATCCCTGTGGGTCTCCGACCGAGTAAAAATTCGACACATACCTGTGACTTCCATTTTCTCTGCTGAGCCTGTATGATTTTTTGTACACTTTGATTGGTGAGATTGCAACCAGTTAGTATACGCCTAACCAACTTTCGGTCCTTTGTAGTTGCTACAACCTCTGCAGGCAGAGGACAAAATTTCGACGTCGATTACTTTGCCTGACTCACACCGATTACGCTGCACACACCGATCTGCGAAGGAAAACCTCGACTCTTCCAGGTGCCATCGCCACTGACACATACACCACCATCTAATGTCGTCAATGACTTTTCTTCTATTGCTGCTTCTTTCATCACTGTTTCTGCAGTCATTGCAAGAGCAATTTTAATACTCGTTAAGATTGGACGACTCGACGTGCTAGAAACAGGAGTAGGCAAATCCATGATACCGCAAAATGTCTTCAAACTCGACAAACCCAAGCCAATGGTATGCATAGCATAAACACTGCGTCTGTTAATTTCTGTAATGTTATGCTTTACACCCAGCATTTTTGAATTGCGAAATGCTTCCTGAAGTCCACATTTTTCGCAGCAAATATTGAATTTGGACGAAAGCCCTTGCTGACATTCCTCCCCAATTTTCACTTTACCACCACATACCTTACAGCATACAAAATTTTCAAGCGTGTTAACCAGCAAGTCCAAATCAAATATTCGATATCCATTAAATGCATTCTCACCTTCAAAATTATTTGCTGGTTGACTGCAATTATCTAGTTTCATTTTTTTAGCAGAAGCACTACTATATTCAGCAGTAGATGCATCTTCAATACTGGCTTCTTTTGTCCCATAAAAACATCGCTTCCTCTTTTTAGGACGCATTCCCGACTTAGATTTCGCTTTAGCCATTAGTCAGGTAAATAATGAAATGCAATCACCAGTAAAACTGAAGTAAATAATAACGTCAACCCAAAATAACTCACAACAAATAACGTTTAAAATAGGCAACAACGAGTAATTAACAAAATAGGCAATAACAAATAACTAACGAAATAAATAAAATGGTAAAAGAATCATGCATTTGAAAAATCAGAAACGTGCGATAAAGCGTGCGTCCGTGTTTGTTTACAACAGAAAGCGAAAGTGAACGACGGGTATGAAAGTTGTTCGCTTCGTTTTCGCTTACTTTGTACATGTATAATTGGATGTGATCAACGTTGGATTATTGTTTCAAAAAAAAAGAAAAAGAAAAAAGAAAAAGAAAAAGAATTATGTAAACAATGTTTTAACTTTGAAAATAGGGTATTTAACGTTGACACGACTGCGCGTTGGTCCCTTTAAAACTTCAAATTATTCAAACAGGGTTTGCCATTTTCGCTATATCTCGGCTTCTAATTATGTTAGAAGTTTACGGTTCGTCTTAAAATGCTCAGAAATATCCATACTTTTATATAAAAAAATAAAAAAAAATCATTTTTTGAAGGTTTAAAACCTCCAAGTCCCCTTAATACTTGAATATGGTCCACTATACTGAATCCACTTCGAAATCCAGCTGCTTCTCTTGGTTGAGCTGTATCTAATTTTTTCTTCAGGCTATGTGTTAGCACTTTTGTGAAGATTTTATAAATAGCAGGTAACAAGCTGATTGGTCGGTAATTTTTTAAATCCTCTTTATCACCTTTTTTATGCAAAAGAATTACTGTTGCAGAATCCCATTGGTTTGGTATGTTACCACTGTTGAGGCATTTGGTAAAGAATTTTGCGAGTATGGATTCTACATGTTCTCCAGCTTCTTTTAAGATATCTAATGTAATGCCATCATCGCCAGGGGATCTTCCTTTCTTCATACTTTTTATTGCAAATGCTACTTCTTCTTTTAAGATTTTAGGAGCTGTTCCTTCGACTATCTCAGAGTCTTCGTTTAATCCACTGTTACCCTCATACAGCTTTCTGTAGAATTCTTCAACTCTTCTAAGTATTTCTTCCCTATTTCTTGTTGCCGTGCCATCCTTTCTTTTTAATGCAATGATGTGTTTCTTCCCAATAGACAAACTCCCTTTAACAACCCTAAGGCTCTTGTTGCTTTCAATGGCCTTCCTTACTAACTCACAATTGAATTTTCTTATATCTTCTTTCATGTTTTTGCGCAAAGTTTTGCAAAGTTCTACATACTCGATCTTGCGACTGGTATTTTGATTGTCCACCTTCATAAGTCTTCGCCTTTTCATGAGTTGTTTCGTCTTCTCAGATAATTTGCTATTCTGCTTTTTACATATTACACCACCAATTTCCCCAGCAGTTTCAATTATTGTCTTAACAATGTTTTCATTTGCTTCTGAGATATCACTTTCATCAATAAGTCCTTCCAGTGCAGAAAAGCGATTTTTTAATTCCAACTTGAATGCCTCGGTATTTACTTTCAGTTTCATTAGATCCACCCTCTTACTTACTTGTTTCCTAATGAGCTTCTGTCGTTCTAATTTAGTATTTAAGTGCACTTTACATCTCACCATTCGATGATCACTTCCAGTATTAAATCTGTTCAGTACACTGCAATCTTCAATAATTGATTTCTTGTTTGCCAGGATATAGTCAATTTCGCTGGTTTCTCCATTGGGGTGTTTCCATGTCCATTTTCTTTGTAGTTTCTTCTTAAAAAATGAATTCATGATGCTAAGATTTTCAGCTTCGGCAAATTCTATGAGTTGATCGCCACGTTCATTCCTTTCCCCGTATCCGTATTTACCAACCGATGTCTCTCCTTGTTCCTGTTGTCCAATTCTTGCATTAAAATCCCCCATGATGAGCTTGATATGTTGTTTCCCCTTGGTGTGTAGCTGTTTGATTTCTTCATAGAATTCCTCAACCTCCTCGTCGGTATGGCTTGACGTTGGTGCATATGCCTGTACTATCTGAAGTTGGTATCGCTGGGTTAGTTGAACAACGAGCCTCGCTGCTCGATCTGACGTGCTTTCGACTTCAAGAAGGTAGACTTTAATTCTTTTGTTGATTAAGAAGCCAAAACCCCTTGTTCTTCCAGTTTCCGTTCCTCTATAATAAAACAAATGTCCACTTTTAAGTTCCACCAACTCTTCACCTTTTCTTCTAACTTCACTGAGTCCTACAATGTCCCATTTGATCTTGTCAAGTTCTTCTTCCAATTCTTGAAGTTTTGCTTCAGAAGCAAGGGATCGTCCATTAAACGTAGCCAAGGTCAATAACAAACGGCAGCCTGGGCCATTCCAGTGATTCTAAGCACCCCGTGCTTTCTTGCTACGCTGACCGCTGCCTTGACCAGGAGCACGCCAGCACCTGGAGACTAGGGGCCATGGTTTTTGATGTGTAAGCATAGTGGAGGAATTAGCCATCATTTCACCACGCTGGCTAGACGGGTTGGTGAATTAGCCCTCCCCTTCCGCCTTTCCATCCGTGCAGCAAATATTAATTTGCCTCATAAATAGAAAGCCCGGCCCGCACCACTTGAAGGCGGGGTAGGACACTAGGTTACTGGCCCGGCCGGTTCCACACATCGTCACATACGTTCAGCGTGTGGGTCTCCTTCCAGTTAGATACCAGCAACCCTTTTGCAGGTCAAATATATTATATATTTTTTTATTATTTTTATATATTTTTTTTATTATTTTTATATATTATATATTATTTTGTGGTTATATTATTTATGAACATATATGATTATTAAATATGAGATATACATATATTATATATCTCATATTTAATAATCATACATGTTCATAAATATTAATACTTATTTTTAAAAAAATGAAATATTACACATGTAAGTGATTATTAAATATAACACATGTAATGGAGATACCGATAAATAAATATATTTTACTATTTTTTATTAAATACATGACCCCTCCCCTCACAAGTACAATTTTATGTCTTCGCCATTCTTAAAATTTTCTTCCCTTAACTCTTGAAATTTTGCTGCGATCATCGAATGTACGAGAGGGGAAAAATCCTCAATAAAGGAACCACGAAAAAAGAAAAGAGCGAACGATCCGACCAGCCGTTCCGGCCATTTTCCATGTAAATAGGAGCAACCCCCCTTTCCCTCCGATAAATCATGACTCCAGCGGCTACTCCAATTGCCCTTGTGGTAACAACGCGTCGGCCCAGTTAGGGCTCCGCTAGACTTTATTAGCGGCTGAGTCGAGGGTTTTGTCCCGTGAATTTGTTATCGGAAAATACGCGGTCGATGGAGACCGCCTAAAAGTCGAGTATTTACGAATATCGACGACGGGGACTCTTTCCAAATTGAAAATTCTATTTTCAGTTTTCATTTAATATTTTTCCACTTCGTTTTTACAATCCCACTGTAAACGTAGGGCATTGTTTGCTACATTTCTGTACCGTGGAAACAATTATTCAGTTGGTCGAAAATTATACAGTGGTTTAATTTTGTGTATTATATATTAAATACATGTATTTTATATATTAAAAATTAAGTTAATTAAAGGCAAAGAATTTTTGTGGATTTGACGTTGTGCATGACGAGGATATCATCATTAAATGTTAGGATGTAAAAAATTGCTCAAAACTCAATAGACCTATTCGATAAAATGGAATATTACAAAATGTTATTAATTCTAATTGTTATTAATTTAATATTTGTTTGTTTTTTGGTTTTACGGCTCAAAGACTACAGTGGTCATGCTGCGCCGGGACCTACTGTTTTCCGAGGAATCCGAACCTCTTAAGGCCTAGGGAACCAAACCCCGGACTACAGTGAGCAGTGCGATCTTTATGAGATCTCTGAGTAAGCGTTCTTTTTGCACTGCTGGGAGTCGAACCCGGATTAGCCGCGCAATAGGAGAACGCGTTACCACACTGCGCCACCGCAGGGCAATTTAATATTTGTAAATTTGGAGCAATGTTGCATTTTTATATACTTCATACTAGTCGAAAATCATTTAGTATTTATCTGGTTACAAAATAAACAATACTATGAGGTGGCCTCACTCCACACACACCCTTTATGACTTTAAAAATTTAAATAGCCTGTAAGAGGTCTTTTTTCGAAGTTCAGATTTTTTTCTAGACGGAAATATGCAAAAAATCTCAATGACTCACAACCCTGTATTTGACAGAAAATATATCTATATAACAATATATTTTATGTAAAGTTTTACATGTATGACATTACGCTATTATATATTTTATATTACGTCATGTGATATTATGTATTTTATATTACGTCATCTGATATTATGTTTTTTATATTACGTCAT
>QLNU02000475.1:0-15908 GCA_006491805.2 Dysdera silvatica | reverse complement strand
CCCCTGCTTCGATGCACCGTTGCCAACGCTTCACCCAATCATTGAAGGCGCCCTGGAAGTCGTCAACGGGAATCTCCTTCAGTGAGGTCGTCGCGGCTGCTTTTACCGCCTGCAGCGTCCCATGCCGAGTTCCTTTCAGGGTTCTTTTGATCCTGGGGAACAAAAAGAAATCCGCTGGTGCCAGATCGGGGCTGTACGGCGGCTGGGGCAGCGTTGCCACACCCATTTTGGCCAGAAACTCGGAGACAATGAGCGCGGTGTGGGTTGACGCGTTGTCATGGTGCAAGATCCAATTGTCGCAAATTTCATTCCGGATGTGTCGAACCCTGTTGCACAACCGTTTGCGCACTTCACAGTAAAACTCCTTGTTGACTGTTTGTCCTTGTGGCACGAATTCACTGTGAACCACACCTTTTCTGTCAAAAAACACAATGAGCATTGCCTTGATTCGCGATTTGCTCATCCTTGCTTTTTTCGGGCGAGGAGACTCCTTGATGTGTCACTCGCTGCTTTGGCGCTTTGATTCGGGATCGTACTGAAAAATCCACGTTTCGTCCACTGTGATCACTCTGTCCAAAAATTCTGGGTCTGTTTCATAGTGTTCATGCAATTCCTGGCACTTCAACAAACGCTGCTCATTCATCTCACTCGTCAGGACTTTTGGCACCATTTTCGAGCAGACTTTCTTTATTTGAAGATCCTCCGTTAAAATGCGATGAACGATTGTTTTGGGTATTCCGCACTCCTCTGCAATCACCCGAACACTTGATCGTCGGTCATTGTCAAAAACTTGAAGCACTTTTTGCACCGAGTCGTCCGTTTGTGATGTCGGCGGGCGTCCAGAGCGGTCGTCGTCGTTGACGGACTCCCGACCTTCCCGGAACCGCTTGTGCCCCATGAAAGTTTGGCTTTTTTTCATCGCCCCGTCACCGTAGGCTTTCCGAAGCATTTCGAGCATCTCCGCCCCATTTTTACCCAGTTTCACACAAAATTTGATTGCATAACGCTGCTCCAAAAACTGGTCCATTTTTTGATAGACGAGGGTGCAGTAGATACCTCTGCGTGGAACGTGACCCTGCCTCAACAACTGCCCGCAGGCGACTGATACCGGTCTCGTTTCCAAGCTCAGATCCCTCACCAACGTCTCCGCCCGAAGCTCCGCCCTGTCTGGCAGCGTTGCCAACTACAATAAATCATTCCGGAAACTTCTGGGACAAACCCTGTATATATTGGAAATTCTTTTGTTAGTAAAAATTAAATCTGAAACAAACTTAAGGAAAAACTTTTTAAACTGTTAAAGTCGTACGAGCAGGAACGACGGTTTCTCTTCTAAGGTCATCAGGAACATGCCGATATTCTGGTCGATCCTTTAGTTATCCTGTATAACAATTATATACGTCACGGAATTTTCCCAGATATGCTTAAGATTGCCAGGGTGATTATGACCTCCAAAACGACGACTTCTCCGACCCAACTAATTACAGAGGTATTTCTGTTTTATTTGTTTTTGCCTAAAGTCTTCGAGAGACTCTTAAATAATAGATTAATGAATTGTCTTGGACATTCTCACATCCTACACCTTCAGCAATTTGGTTTTCGTCAAGGATCCTCGGTGGGGACTGTTCTTTCCTACGCAATTGATTTCCTTTCGTCTGGTCTAGATAGGAGAGAATTGATTATTTGTATTTTCTTGGACATTTCCAAAGCCTTTGATACCATTTCACATGATGTATTAGTTGATAAATTGAAACAAATAGGCATTCGTGGCATCCCATATGATTTATTCAAATCTTACCTCTCAAATCGAAATCAATTTATTGCAATGAAGAATTTCACATCAACTCTGTCCCCCGTTCGCTTTGGCGTGCCACAGGGATCTTCACTTGATCCGACTTCTTCCTTAATCTTTATCAACGATAAGTTGTATTTGACTGGGATTCCACCTATAATTCTCTATGCTGATGATACTTCTGCGTTTTTTTCCCGTAAGAACTTGGCTGAGTTGATTCATACAGTGAATGAAACCCTGATTGATCTCAGTGACTGGTTTTTGGCCAATAGACTTACCGTAAATCCATCAAAATCGTCAGCCACTTTCTTCACGAGAAGTAATAAACACTCTTCTCCTGCAAGGCCCATCGGTTTGGGTAGTGCGCATATGGGTTTAGAAGAGAAGGTTAGATTTCTGGGGGCTATATTTTCAAAGGATCTTAGATGGAATCGACATTTCGACTCCGTCTCTACAAGAGTGGCCAGAAATATCTGAACTCTAGCTAAATTTAAATCAATATTACTGAACGAAGTGGCCACCATTCTTTATCACTCTTTTGTAGCGTCGATTATACACGTTTGCTTCATAATTTCGGGTAACTCAACCAGATTCAACACACAGTTAACAGAGTTTCCCCATTACAGTTGAGGTACTTCAGGATATTTTTTCCGCTATCTTTTGGTTCTCGAACTCAGGATCATTTCTTTTCCCGCTTTGACATTATCTCAATCAGCAGACTTCACTCATATCTTATGAGTATTTTGATGTTTAAAAGAATATACTTTGATTATTTATCCGATCTCATTATTCTTATTCCTTGGAATCTTGAGCACAATCTGCGCAATAGAAACTCTTTCAGATTACCATATTTACGTACTCACATTGGTGACAACAACTTCATTTTTACGGGGCTCAAAACCTGGAATTCGATTCCTGATGACATTATTTCATTGTCTTCTTTTACCAAATTTAGGAATCGGATACGTGACTTTATTCTTTCCACTGATTACGTGTCTGTTCTATGATTATGTTTGTCCTATCTTTTGCATAATTTTAAGGTCAGTATTTTTTTTGGGTGTATTAAACTCGTCAGGCCAGTTTCTGGTCTTTTTCTAATGTTTCTTGTGTCGGCAGATAATTGTTAATGACGGTTATGTCCAAATTGTTCTTAATTTAATTTTTAATTCTCATTGTTGGAGTTACATATTTCATGTTATTGCATAGTGTAATATCTTGCCGATGTAAAATAAAATATTGTATTGTATAAAATATGTATAATAAAATTTGAGGGGTAGAATAGTGGAGAGATGAAATGGTGGGGGTAAATGGGGGCACTTATAGATATTCTGCCTAGGGGAGTAAAATATGTAATTCCTGCCGTGGTTCCCCTCATGGGTCTCCCTGAGGGAAAAATAAACGAAAACCATGTTCAGCACCTTAATGCAATAACAAATATCCCATCTATTTCCTTCATTTTCATTTTTTTTTCAGTATCTTTTACGTCCATTTATTGCACCAATTTATCCGTATTTTCGATTATCAGGGCGTCCAGTTGGTATGGGATAATCTAGAAACTATACTTCTGATAGGACACTATAACAATTTTAATTAGATTCATTCGTTGGTTTTAGATTAACTGACTGGTTAATTAATTCCAGGGATGGACTGGGCCGCCGGCTTACCGGCCCCCAGCCTTGGGAGCCCCCATGGAAGACAGAATTTGCGCCTCTGAATGAGCACGGATTTACGCCTCCGATACTTCAAAGTAGGTAAAGTAGCCCTTTGAGAGTATCCAATCGGCCCCTGATTAACTTTGGTTTTAGATTAACTGCCCAGATCGCAAAGATCGTCCCAAGGACGTCCTGGGGATGTCCAAAACGTTCTCAGGACGCCCCAAGGACAATCTTTGCTATCTGGGTGTGGCTATGAACCGTTGTCGGAACGTATTTATTAGTACTTTATGAAAACAGTTATTTTTCGTATGAGTTCACTTGATCGGGTTGTCCTTACAACGTCCTTCGCAGATCACTCCATGCAAGGGGCGGGATATGAGTCTTAAATCATAGCAACCTTTTTCCCAGTTTAAATCCCTCCCAGAAATGGGAAGAGGTGGTCCGTCAAATGTTATTTAAAGTATTGAAATGGCAAGATTAAATTACTTAACAAGGCCTTGAGGGAGTCGTTCACATTGCGTTATCACTACGTTTGGGCATCTCTCCAAGCTCTTGACTCCTACGACTCATGGTCAAGCTGATCCAGAAAGAATTTACGCAACGATGTGCTCCAAACGAATCCGGACAATATTATAACTATTATTTATTATTCATATCATTAATGTAGAGTTTTCAAAATTATCTTAGGGTGTGGGGAGCCACACACATATTACATACATCTATACATTACAATATATGTAAAATTGAAATTTATTTTGAATTGTTGTTGGGGAGATCCCATATAGCTCTACGCCTACGATTCACATGCCGTGAAATCTTGTTAATGCGAATCATCATGGGCCGCCGCTTTACATCCGTATAAACGGAAGTCCGCACTAAGCGGAGGGCTAAAAGTGGCTCAGTGGCTAAAATATTGGGCCATTTAGCAATAACTTACATAGCCATGTAGTATACAATGTAAACGAATAAATTATTAAAACAAAATTGCGTAATAGGAATGAATACACCTGAAGAATTCACAACGAAACAAAAATATTCGCATTTACATACTGTGGAAATTTGTTTACGGTTATTTAATGCCATGTAAAAAATCTGGAAGGTTCGTTTCTTTTTGGTTTTACGGCTCAAAGACTACAGTGGTCATGCTGCGCCGGGACCTACTGTTTTCCGAGGAATCCGAACCTCTTAAGGCCTAGGGAACCAAACCCCGGACTACAGTGAGCAGTGCGATCTTTATGAGATCTCTGAGTAAGCGTTCTTTTTGCACTGCTGGGAGTCGAACCCGGATTAGCCGCGCAATAGGAGAACGCGTTACCACACTGCGCCACCGCAGGGCCGGAAGGTTCCTTTTGAACAACATGTAACCGTACCTAGGGAAAAAAGCATGCTGCCTTCGATACCTCCTGAAGTTTTTCCTGAAAAAGGCATTTTTTTCTTCGGACAAAAGACTTTCGTTCTCATTATCCGATGAGCCGTATGCACTAAGCGAAGTCTTTAACATTGAATATACATATGCCTCAGACTGAAAAATAAAATTTGCCGCATTAACGAGAGCTCCATCTTAAGCGAAGCTGCATTAACCAGATTTCCCTGCATAATCAAATCATGGGCGCCAACGGCATAAAAGTATTGTGGGGTGGGGTGGGGCGGGGCGGAGGACAATATACCAGTATAATCCATTTTGTGTGAAATTGGTGGGGGACATGGAACCCTAATACCAACATTGGAGGACGAGTGACTCCCGTCCCCCCCACCCCGCCAACGGCGCCGTAATGCAAATTAGGAAAATGATAATGGATGTATGGCGATTTTTTTACCATAATATCGGGTTGAGAGTTCGAGTTTATTATTATGTTTATTATTATGTTAAATACTTATTTCCAGGACTCGACATAATTTTGTTCTTATTCTGTTTGCTGTGTCGTAAATCCGTCCGCGTCTCAATGTGAGTCCTTTTATTTTTCTCATTTTTTAAAAAGAAAATTTCTCTTTTTATTGCAGCTTTCTCTCTCTCTCTCTTTCTTTGCCGCTTGGAATGTAGGAATGGGAATTTTTTAGCTTAAGCTAATTTCCATACAGAAACATTCCTTTGCTTAGGGCCCACGTGTTTGGAGTCCCCCTTGAAAATGTTCCTACACGTGGTTTCCTTTTTCCATTTATTGTAATATTTTCTTCAAATTCACTCCGATCCCTATCTGAAATCGTTGATTTTTAATTATTTACTGTAGTTTTGTGTATTTTTGTGTATCCTGTTATTTGTTAAGTTGTTTATTGTGTTTTTTATGCTAATTTATTGCTATTCTGTTTATTTTCATTATTATTTTACTGCGTTTCTACTACTTCTATTTCTGTCAACTTTCTATCATCTGAATTCTACGTAATTTTTCTTACATTTTTAAAAAGTACTTATTTTCACCATAAAAAATGCACTTGCCACTTTTGCGCAGTAGCCTTCTATGAATTTAGCTTTTTCTAATTGCTTATTCTTTTTCCCATCTACTTTTTTAATTTGTTTTACTTCCTATTTTCCTTATTATAATATTATATATATATATGGCCTGCAAAAGTGTTGCTGGTATCTAACTGGAAGGAGACCCACACCCTGAACGTATGTGACGACATGTAGTACCGTAGAACCGGCCGGGCCAGTAACCTAGTGTCCCACCCCGCCTTCAAGTAGTGTGGGCCGGGCTTTCTATCCAAGAGGCAAATTAATATTTGCTGCACGGATGGAAAGGCGGAAGGGGAGGGCTAATTCACCAACCCGTCTAGCCAGCGTGGTGAAATGATGGCTAATTCCTCCAATATGCTAATACACCAAAAACCATGGCCCCTAGTCTCCAGGTGCTGGAGTGCTCCTGATAAAGGCAGCGGTTAGCGTTTCATGAAAGCAGGGGGTGCTAAGAATCACTGGAATGGCCCAGGCTGCCGTTTGTTATTGACCTTGGCTAAGTATAATGGAGGTTCCTTTGCTTATGAAGCAAAATTTCAGGAATTGGAAGAACTTAACAAGTCAAATAGGACATTGCAGGATTCGGTGAAGTCAGAAGAAATGGTGAACAGTTGGTGGAACTTAAAAGCGGACATTTGTTTTATTAGGAACGGAGTTTTGGAGGAACGGAAACTGGAAGAACAAGGGGTTTTGGCTTCTTAATCTACAAAAGAATTAAAGTCTACCTTCTTGAAGTCGAAAGCACGTCAGATCGAGCAGCGAGGCTCGTTGTTCAACTAACCCAGCGATACCAACTTCAGATAGTACAAGCATATGCACCAACGTCAAGCCATACCGACGAGGAGGTTGAAGAATTCTAAATTTCTAAAAGTATTTGAAAAATTACCGACCAATTAGCTTGTTACCTGCTATTTATAAAATCTTCACAAAAGTACTAACACATCGCCTGCAGAAAAAATTAGATGCAGCTCAACCAAGAGAACAAGCTGGATTTCGAAGTGGATTCAGTACAGTGGACCATATTCAAGTATTAAGAGAATTAATTGAAAGAACACATGAATATGAACTTCCATTGTGTGTTGCATTTATTGACTATGAGAAGGCCTTTGACTCTATTAAAACATCAGCAGTCATCAACTCTTTAAGATCAACAGACATCGAGGATGTGTACATTGACATGGTGAAACGTGTGTATAAAAATGCAAGTGCAAAATTTCGGTTACATAAAGATACCAAAACTATCAAAATTGGTAAAGGTGTGAGGCAGGGAGATACCATTTCTCCAAAACTTTTTACTTCAGCTTTACAGATGATTTTTCAGCTGATAAATTGGAATAACAAGGGAATAAAAATAAATGGTGAATATTTAAATCATCTGCGGTTTGCTGATGACATTGTTATTTTTTCAACGAACCCATCAGAACTCCAAGACATGGTACAGGAGCTCTCAACTAGAAGTAAAGAAGTTGGACTCAAGATGAACCTACAAAAAACTAAGATCATGTTCAATAATTTTGTAGAGGAAACAAAAATACAAGTTGACAACACTGAGCTAGAAATTGCTGATTCATATATTTACCTTGGCCAGCTGATTTCAATGGATGGCAACATTATGAAAGAACTCAACAGACGTATTAAACTTGGCTGGAGTGCATTTGGAAGAAACAGTTTTATCCTGAAGGGGAAATTGCCTTTGTGTCTAAAAAGAAAGGTCTTCAACCAGTGTGTATTGCCAGTCCTCTCTTATGGATCAGAGACATGGAGTCTAACAGTTGGAGCAATACGAAAGTTACAGACAACGCAAAGGAGCATGGAGAGGTGCATGCTTGGAATAACTAGGAGAGATCGAAAAAGAAACACTTGGGTGAGAGAGCAAACTAGAGTAGAGGACATCATTGTTAAAGTAAAAGGACTGAAATGGCGATGGGCTGGGCATATTGCAAGAAGAACTGATCAACGATGGACAACAGAAATTCTGAACTGGATTCCAAGAGACCACCGAAGACCTAGAAAACGTCCTCAAACTAGATGGGTGGATGAAATAAGAAAACAGGTTGGGGTGACGTGGAAACGAATGGCTCAGGATAGACTTGTGTGGAAAGCATTTGGAGAGACCTTCATCCAGCAGTGGATAGATAATGGTTGAATATGAGATATATATATATATATATATATTGTAAGATTTTATTACCCTTCTTAAGGATAAAACAATTGCCAAATAATGGCTACGCACAAAGCTTCCGAGGCGAGTCTTTTGTGTGTGTTTTTTTCGTGAGGAATTTATTATACATAATAATTCTGACACCAACGTTTTTTAGTTCAAACTAGAGTTTTTTGTAGTGGGACAAAAAGAGGCATAGTCTCCGACACAAATTTGAACTAGGTTTTTTTCTACTATAACAAAAATCTCAATATGAAATACAATTTGTATGGTGAAATTAAGTTGTGAAGAGTTAAACTTTCCTCTTTAAAAAGATACAGATTTAAAATTAATTTACAGATTTAAAAGAAACTTTTTAGTATGAGTTTTATGGCCCAAGTTTCATGCCGCGCCGGAACTTACGCCTTTCCGAGAAATCTGAACTCCTTAAGGCCTGGGAAACCAATACCTGGGCTGTCTGTAAGTGTTCTTTTTGGCACAGTTAGGAATCAAACCCGGGATAATTTAAAGGAAACTAATTAAAGGAAAAGCACTTCCGGATCTAGAGTTAAGAAAACAAGGTTAGTGGATCTTCGTTAGTATCACCCGGTCAATGAAAAATAAATTTTGTAAACCGCTTAAACATAAGTAGCTACAGATAATAACACTGCGTTTTAAAAATACAAGATGAGAGCGAAGCCTATGAAGTTCTGTTTATCGTAATCAAAACTTGGAAAGAGAAAACAGAAAAATGTTGCATAAGCTACTAAATTTTCTCAGTTTATCTTAAGATGATGATGTTGGCTATTTTTTGTTTACTGTGTTGATTTTTTAGATAAACCCTTTCACCTTATCTTTAGAGATAAAATAAACAAAATTTGTAACCTTCAAAACCCCTTACGACTGCAAAAATCTCTATCTAGGAAATGGCACGACCCTTCGTGAAGTGTTGCCATATCCAAATATGGTTTGCAGTTTATATTGTTTTTGAATCAGCTTTTTTAAATTCCCATTTCTATATCTGTGGTTACAGGGAGTTAAGTCAAAAAATGGCAAAAATAAATTCATTGTAATTTCAGTGCATAGAATTTCAGCAAATTAATTAGTCTTCGAGCGATTAAATTCAGAACCTTATTTGAGTTACATTGATGTAAACCAAATTTATTCTTTTCAAGAACTGTATATACAGCAAAAGTTCTAAGGCAAAAAAGTGTGCTCCGAAAAATTGAGATTTTATACTTAACCAGTTATTACCTGTGACCATAGATGTTGTGCTCTGTATCAGCGTTTTCGCAAATTTCGTCGTTTACGGACCATTTTAAGCGTCCCTTTACTTAGTGTAAACCATAGAGGTGGGGGGGACCCTCTTTGAGAGAAAATTAAAAAGTACATTGTTTGAAACTAAGGTTACCAACTTTTAGTTCATGATATTAGACAATACTGGCCCTACCATTTGTAAACCAAATTTTGTGGTTCTGGATATCTTTAAAGAAATAGTAAAAGCACCGGATATAAAGCTTTTGCATCCCAATAAAGGTTTCTTAAGAATTATTTAGTCATCCCTGAAGAGATGCCCCCTTTTAAAAATTTAATTATCCACTCCAATTTTACCTGGCCATGGAGAGGGACTTTTTCAAGTTGTGATATTAAATTGATAATTTTATTATTTTTTCTTCTGAAATTTCATTAACGAATATGCAAACTTCTTGATGGGTAACCAATCTCTACACTTTGAGAAGCACTCCATGGATGTTTAAAACATGTTTTTGTGGGTCAATTGGTTAAAAAAAAAATCGTTATTTTGTAGAGCATAAATACACGATACCGGTGCGAGAAATCTCCAACTCTAAAGGATCATCGTTTCGTTCAATGAATGAATGAATGAATGAATGTAGAATGAAGAGTTGAAGGTTAAATAAATAACATGTAAAACGTATTGTTATTTTTGATGTTTTTCCGTCGCTGTAAAGATATAACTATTTTTTTTAGGAAGAAGCAGGGCCATGCCTTATTATACTAGTGAGTCATTCCATGTCAAATCAACACATTTTTAATAAAAATTTGACCTCACTATTAAAGATTTTCATGAAATTTGGCACATTTATACTATTCATATAGACTTGTAAGAATGCCAAATTTTATTGAGATTGGTCGACTCGATTGGTCGACTCGTTTTGAAGCTACAGATACTTAAAATTTTCAAAAATCGACCAAACAAGCATGTAGGACGATTCTTTGAATTGATGTGGAAGCTCACCTAATTAAGTTAGAGAGCTGGGAAAGATGTCAGTTTACAGAATTTTTCTTACCCTTTCCTATGATATCCAACACCATATGGGTTAAGACAAAAAATATTTAGTCAAAATTAAAAATTAAATTTTAATTTCTCAAAAAGCACAATTTCAAAAATGTTCAAATTAATACCAAGAATAGCTAGTATAGGGGTAAATCACCCGGCAAAATATAAATATGGGACGGTAATAGGTTCAGTGTTAAAAAATTTTAAGAATGAAGCTCGATTTGTCAGTAATGCATTTTATTCAGGTAAAAAATTCAAGAATACTAAGATTTTCACTTAGAAATTTTTAAAATTTTCATTTTAAACATGATTATGAATGACATGATTACCCGAGCCACCACTTTCCTTCATATGCTACAGTTATATAGCCTGTTACATTTTTTAATCGAAGTTAATCAAGAGATTTCTTCATTCTTCTTCTTCTTCTCTCATTTCCCAAAAATGTAAGCCTGCGAAAAAATTTTCACTAATATTTTTGAAGTCGTGTTGGGGATGAAAGCATCGTGTTGGGGATGAAAGCATGGTACTCCTGTGTTCCTTTAATAGTCATCGCTTGATACAAGCGGTTTTTAAGAACAATTCTGATTCAGCATATTCTTCTTAAGTTGAATATATAAAGTTTACAATGCTAATATTCTCCACTGCCCACTTAAAAAGTTGTACTGGGGTAAATGTTTGATTTTCGTACTGTCTTTTTAAATTGGCAAGAGCTGCCAGTCTCTTTACAGAACCTCTCGCAAGGCCCTTTCTCATGTGCTGTGGCCAAAAAGTGTCATTTTACTTTAATTTTGAAGTTTTTCTCGTGAAAGCATAGGTTTAAATAGTTTTTTTATTTTTGTATTGGGCAGTAGAACCATCTGAAAATTAAAAAAAAACTTTTTGGGGAATTTTGGAAATTTTGCTGTCAGAAAGTTTAAGAGTTCCTTTTAAAATGTGTAAACAGCAGCCTATTATGTTCCAAGCCATCGGTAATGATACGTAACTAATATGTTCAACTTTGGTTCCCCCCCCCCTCTTTTGAAATATATTACAAAATGGTGGATTGAAATTTTTTCACAGGCTTCAAGTTTTTTTTAGAGGTGCAAATGTCGAAATCTCTTGATCAACTTCAATTAAAAAATGTAACATGCCACATAACTGTAATGTATGAAGCAAAGTGGTGGCTCGGATAATCATGTCATTCATAATCACGTTTAAAGTGAAATTTTTAAAAAATTTCTAAGTGAAAATCTTAGTATTCTTGGATTTTTCACCTGAATGAAATGCATTACTGACAAACCGAGCTTCAGTCTTAAATTATTTTAACAGTGAACCCATTACCGTCCCATATTTATATTTTGTCAGGTGATATATACCTATACTAGCTATTATTGGTATTAATTTGAAAATTTGTAAAAATGTGCTTTCTGAGAAATTAAAAATTAAATTTTTAATTTTAATTTTGACTAAATATTTTTTGGATGTCGATGAGTTGATCGCCACGTTCATTCCTTTCCCCATATCCGTATTTACCAACCGATGTCTCTCCTTGTTCCTGTTGTCCAATTCTTGCATTGAAATCCCCCATGATGAGCTTGATATGTTGTTTCCCTTTGGTGTGTAACTCTTTGATTTCTTCATAAAATTCTTCAACCTCTTCGTCGGTATGGCTTGATGTTGGTGCATATACCTGTACTATTTGAAGTTGGTATCGCTGGGTTAGTTGAACAACAAGCCTCGCTGCTCGATCTGATGTACTTTCAACTTCCAGAAGACAGTCTTTAATTCTTTTGTTGATTAAGAAGCCAACACCACTTGTTCTTCCAGTTTCCGTTCCTCTATAATAAAACAAATGTCCACTTTTAAGTTCCACCAACTCTTCACCTTTTCTTCTAACTTCACTGAGTCCTACAATGTCCCATTTGATCTTGTCTAGTTCCTCTTCCAATTCCTGAAGTTTTGCTTCAGAAGCAAGGGATCGTCCATTATACGTTGCCAAGGTCAATAACAAACGGCAGCCTGGGCCATTCCAGTGATTCTTAGCACCCCCTGCTTTCATGCCACACTGACCGCTGCCTTGATCAGGAGCACTCCAGCACCTGGAGACTAGGGGCCATGGTTTCTGGTGTGTCAACATAATGGAGGAATTAGCCATAATTTCACCACGCTGGCTAGACGGGTTGGTGAATTAGCCCTCCCCTTCCGCCTTTCTATCCGTGTAGCAAATATTAATTTGCCACATAAATAGAAAGCTCAGCCTGCACCACTTGAAGGCGGGGTAGGACACTAGGTTACTGGCCTGGCCGGTTCCACACATCGTCACATACGTTCAGCGTGTGGGTCTCCTTCCAGTTAGATACCAGCAACCCTTTTGCAGGCCATATATATATATATATTGCTGTTATGTAAAATCCTATACAGTTCTCAACTATATTAAGTATTTGGGTTTTCTGAGTAATCTTCCCAAGGCTTATTTTAAGAACTAGATTATGGATATACAGCTGCAAAAATGTTATTAATAAATGAATTTGCAGTTAATGTATATGATTTAAATAAAGTAAAGTGTTTTTGACTGTACAGGAGAAGAATAACCAATTACAATTATTAAATCTTTTTATTAAAGTGATTTGAATATGTTGTCTTATCCTGCATTTCTTATGCAATGGAGGAATGGAATTTTGCTATAAATGATTGAGAAGTCAAAACGAATAAATCCTAAATATGTTTCTCACCATATTTCGCACAGAACGTCCCTTGCTGTCATTGTGCCATAATAACGCAACCAACCAACCTAAAAAGTTTGGTAGTCAAGGTACTGTCTCAAACTAGTATAATCAAGGTAGGTTACCTAAACATGATTTAGACAATCAAGTTAAATTTTCTTTAAATAAAAACATGCCTTCGTTTTATATTAGAATAAATCTGTATGAAGATACTGTGGTAAATTCTAAAAAATATAACTAGTGTGATTGTTTGTTATGTGTTAATTTAAGAACACAGAATGAAGCAAAGTAATATTTATTATTTGTAAAGTCAATAGTAATGTACAAACAATGATTTGTAAAAAAAAAAAGCATTATCAAAAATCTATATTTCCTTTGTTTTAGGCAATATTATTATAAACATTAATGTTTCTATATGGATAATAACAAGTAGTATGATTTGAATCATCAGATGGCTGATGATTTAAACTTTAAAAGCTTTGTTTTTGTAAAGTTATCTATAAAATTGCAGTTTTTAATAAATTAGATGTGCATACATTTAACTTTATTCTTTAGGTTGCAGAATTGGTTGCAAGTGAATTTTTTCAGCAAGGAGATATGGAAAAGGAGGAGCTAAAAATTCAACCTATTGTAAGTATGTTTCATAGATTTATGAAACCTGGCAGCTTGTGATGTGGCTGTTTCATTCAATTCTATCGAAAGACAAATTTAAATCAAAACTTACTCCTGAAGAACAATTTAGTTGTTTGCAATGCCCATAACCCATACTCGCAAGAAATGTAACCAGCTAATGAACTTTGAGAGAGAATAGCTAAGCTCTGCAGTTGCGCAGTGTGGTAATGTGTTTGCCTAGTGCACAGTTAACTTGAGTTTGACTCCCAATGGTGCAAAGAATGCTTACTCAGAGATCTCATAAAAATTGCACTGCCCACTCCAGTCTAAGGTTTGGTTCCTTAGGCCTTAAGAGGTTCGGATTCCTCGGAAAACAGTAGGTCCCCGTGCAGCATGACCACAGTAGTCCTTAAGCTGTAAAACCACAAACAGGAGGATAGCTAATTACAAGGTTGGGTGGCCAATTCAACATATAGGGGCACTTGTCAGTGAAGATAACACCGTAGTTTAACAATCTGTTCAGAAATGGTTGAGAGATGGCATGTACTACTATACAGTCAAGACTAGGCCACAGAAGTGTCACTGTGAAGATTGCCTCATTTGGCATCAAATTCTAGCTACTCAAACACATACACACATACACAGCCACTTTATCAATCACAAGACGACAGCAATGCTTGCCATTAGTTAACCCATCACTATGCAAAATAATTGCTAAACACCTTGTTGAAATAGGGTTGCATGCATATCTGCCATTATGCTACTTATCATGAAACTGAACTCATTATCAAATGCACCTAGATTAGTGCCATTTCTGATCTGGGATGCAGAATGCCATCAAGTCATCTTCAATAACAAATACTGCTTTTGTTTGAGTTTGAATACATGTATAGAGATAAGACATCAAATAAAATAAACAATGTTTTAAGCGTAGGATTTTATTTTTCTAATTAAACTCAATGCGTTTCGGATGGAACTTTGGCCGCCCATCGTCAGGAGAGTCACTTAGGATGGATGGTGGTAAACAAACGAAGTATTGCCCATGTACAAGTTAATTGTATTGCCATGTGGTGGCGTTTGGTGTTGATTGCCGCACCATCTATCGGGAGTAGAACGAGGCAAATGAAATAGTGGATTGTCGCTCTATTATTATATGCTTCCAGGCTTGGCTGAGAAATGGAGTGGACCAAAGATCGTTGATAATTTGATCGTAATGTTTAAAAATGCAGAACGCTTCCAAAAAATACAATTCTGTTGGGGACCTGGGTTGATGGATGATGGTGGCGTCATTGAAATTAAAACGATAACTGCTGTCACATCAGTTGACTGTGATTGAAGACTTGTTAAATTCAACCTTCTCAATGTATTTTTGGTGTTCTTTAATCAATGGCGAGGGCGCATTTGGCCTGGTTAATGTACGATAAATTGCCCTGCCTCATAAAATCCATCGCCATTGATAGAGGTTTCCACGCCAACATCATCGACCTAGCAGTCACCAAATTTTCAAAACATGTTACTCACACCACTCTCTCTCTCCACACCTTCCTAAAGAATTTTCCGGTTCCGTTGTGCTTCCGTTTTCCCCAAAAATCAGTGTCGCCGTTGCAAAAATTCTTTGCAACGCCATCTTCAAGGTAACTTTCTCACCAACCAACAAAATCCATCAATCTAGGCTCAAAGATTGTCTCCCATCGCTTCAACGCTGGGAAATATATTTTTTGCCAGTGCAATTTATCATACATTGGCCAGACCAAACGCACCCTACGCCATCGATTAAAAGAACACCAAAAATATGTCGAGATGGCTGAATTTAATAAGTCTTCAATCGCAGTCCACTGCTGGGAGTGTGGTCATCGTTTTAATTTCAATGACGCCACCATCATCCATCAACCCAGGTCTCCAATAGAATTGGATTTTTTGGAAGCATTCTGCATTTTTAAACATTCCTATCAAATTATCAACGATCTTCGGTCCACTCCGTTTCTCAGCCAAACCTGGAAGAATATAATAATAGAGCGACAATCCGCTATTTAATTTACCTCGTTCTACTCCCGATAGATGGCGCGGTAGTCAACACCAAATGCCACCATCTGGCAACACAACTAACTTATACATCGGCAACACTTCGTTTGCTCACCACCATCCGTCTTAAGTGACGCTCCTGACGATGGGCGGCCAAAGTTTCGTCCGAGACGCGTTGAGTTCAATTAGAAAATAAAATCCTATGCTTAAAACGTCGTTTATTTTATTTTATGTCTT